>CAUYRH010135239.1:0-15006 GCA_963574655.1 Perodicticus potto | reverse complement strand
TGCCCACTACGTTTTTACTCATCTCACAGAAAGCAATAATGCAATAATAACTTAGAGTTTTAAAATATTTAAATAGAGACAATATTGTCATGAATATATAATCCAATATTAACCAGAAATCATGTGGGAAATTAAGAAATACATGAATAAATTTCATATTTTTATAATGCCCAAGAAAAGCAAACTTAACTGAAATATAAAAATTTTTTCTGAAAAATTATATTTCACTTGACACAAGGAGCTAAGTACATACTTTATCAAATACTCTGGATAAATGTTTCCCACAATTTCAATATGTTCTACTCAAATATGTTAAAAAAAAAAATGGTAGATGACACCATAATCCAGGCCCAAAAGAACAGTTAATTACACAATGAAAAAGTTCCTTCTTTTTATTTTTCTATTTATGAATCAATCAACTTCTAGGAATTAGTCCAGGTGGTGAGAATGTATTTTAAAGAAAAATGAGATCTTTTTTTTTTTTTTGAGACAGAATCTCCCTTTGTCTCCTGGGTAGAATACCATGGCAGCATCCTAGCTCACAGCAACCTCAAACTCTTGGGCTCAAGCTATTCTCCTGCTGCAGCCTCTCTGGTAGCTGTGACTACTGGCACCCACCACGATGAGAGCTAGTTTTTCTATTTTTAGTAGAGACAGGGTCTCACTCTTGCTCAGGTTGGTCTCGAACTCCTGACCTCAAGGGATCCTCCTGCCTCGGCCTCCCAAAGTTCTGGGATTATAGGCCTGAGCCACCACACCAAGCCAAAATGAGAAATTGTAGGATAATAATTTGGGAGGGAGCAAAAACAATAATAACAAAACAATAAATACTCTAGTAAGGGACATGAACAAAAAGAATGACAGCCTCAGGCTAAGAGCATTCTGTGGGCATTGGCACCTGAAGTTAAATATGATAACTTTGTTTCCACAATTAAGTTTTATCGATAGCACGACATATTGTTTGTCTACCTATGGTAGTAATTCCTAGTTTTCTTTGAAAACTTTACTATTAAAATGCACATTCCTGAGGGGTGGGAAGATGTCAGACTAGGAGCAGGCTGCACAATGCTGTCCTCTCGAGGACGATTAAAGTGGGGACTAGACAGCATATCCACCGTGGGATGGATCTTCGGAGTAAGGGCTCTGGGAATCTGCGGAGAGAAGGCAGGAGTGGAGTGAAGAAGACGGAAGGCAGATGCGTGGCTGGGCAGAACCAGAAGCAATTAGGGAAGGTGCCCCCACGTGGGGAGGGACATAGTGAGAACTCGGAGGCCCGCGCTGCCCCGAGGATGCTGCAGGTGGAGCCGAGGGGCCCCTCCTTCTCCAGCGCGTCTCAGGACTGCTGCAGAGACCGGAGCAGAGGCGGCGCAGCTGCTCTGCTCCAGAGAGAAGAATGCTGGCTTGTGAGTCCTGGCCTGGCGCCATGTATCAGCCCAATCCCAGAATGCTACTTTCCCCTCAAGGGTGAGGTCTGCAACTGTTCCCTCCCCTTCCCGCTTGCCAAACAGGGAAGAAGCATGGAATTCTGGTGGTCCCACGCACCTGTGGACACGTGGCCCTGGGCAGAACAGGAGACTGTGGGCCCCTGCTTGCTGCTGTGGCCTGGGTGCCCTTACTCAACTGGACTTCCCACAGGCACAAGTGGAGGATGCACTGTAGCCTTTGGCACCCACTTGCCACTGCCGGGGCAGCAGGATCTCTGCCAACACCACTGTCTGCCAGGCCCTGGGCAGAACCAAATCCAGTGCAGCCACGGCCTTCAGGTCTGGGTAGACTCCATGCCACAAACTGATGCCATGCTGCATGGTGCCTTGTGCAGCACTCCCTGCTCATGGCCTGCCCCACCTACGTCCCCACACCACAGCTGCCCAGCATCATGCAGGAGCGCCACGCCTCAGGGAGAGCATGACTCCTCCAGGAGCTTTCTGAATCCTATGTCCCTTTCAGGATAAGTGCTGGAAGGTCACAGCTCCCCGCGGTATGTCTAAAATTTTGTTTTCATTGTATAACAGCTCAGATTCTCCCACTGTCCAGTCCTGTTTTGTTCACTTCTTCACAGGTTTTGATTCTGAGAATATGCACTCATAAATATTCTGCATGCAAATCTTCATCTCAAAATCTATATCCTCAGGGATCTGTCCTGTGACATTACATTCACAAGTACAAGGAGAAATATCATATAGTATCCTCAACAGAGTCTCAAAGTGCAGTTGACCAGATGCAACACATATTCATTGATAGAGTCTCCTAGGAAACGAGAAATAGAGGACTGTGTCTAAAGATTAAGTGTGTGCACAGAAAACTCAGAGAAAAATAACATAAGAAGTGATTTATTAAAAAACTCTACTTCTGATATCTAGATGGAGTTGCCCACTAATGCAACTTCTATTCAACACTGTACTAAAGCAGTTTGGCAAACTCTTTGAATAAAAGTCCAAAGAGCGAACATTTGGCTTTGCCTGCCACAGTCTTTGCCACAACCACTTAACCTGGCCATTGCAGTTGAGAAACAATACGTAAATGAATGAGCATTTTTATGTTTTAGTAAAACTTTATTTACAAAAAGTGGGCCATATTTGACCTGTAGGTCATAGTTTGTCAACCCCTGTTCTGAAGAACATAGTAAATACAATAAAACAAGATAACAAATTAAAATGAAGGAAAGAAAGAAAACAAAAGGAATGTAGGAAGGAGGGAAGGAAAAATGAAAGTCAGGAATGGAGGAAGAAGGGAATCATAATTTGGAAATTTAAAATTGTATAATTAGAAAATCCTAAAGAACCTACCTGTCGTATATTACAATTAATAAGCATAACCATTTAAATGTCAAAATGCAAAAATTAATTGCTTTTCTATTTCCAGTAGTCACAGAACAACATAGAATCTCCCACTGTTTAATACATAACTCTGAACAGAAAACTATGGGAATAGATAGGCAGAGACCTCATGGGCTCTTCAAAAGCCAGGATGAAGCCCACAGGAGCCCACCCTCTACTCCTAACTAAGAAGAAGGGAATCTGAAGGTGCCCAGTCGGAGGAATATCTACGTGACTATCCTTGCACGGGGAAATCAGCAGTGCAGGCAGCTGAGACCATCAACTAGTAGCCCAGGCTAGAGAAACTGAGGTGTCTTTCTGAGTCAATGAGACTTGCTCTCCCCCTCCTCTCTTCTCACTGCACTGTTATCTGGCCTCTTTAGATGTTCCACCACCCTCTGTCCCTGTTACCCTTTAACCAACCTTCCTGGGGGCTGTAATCTCCCCTCTCTAATTCTTAACCTTGACTACTGACTGCTGTGCGTCCTTGCACGTGTACTCTGCTATGTACCCAATAAAAAGACTCCAGGAAACAGGCAGGTGCTGAATTGCTCTCAAACTGCCACCAGGCACATGAAACAGTGTATGCCCTTACAGGCTTCTGGTTTTATACCCTAAGTTTGGTGTAAGTTTAATTCTTTCCTCAGCGCTGTCTTCATTGCTGGCACTGTCTCAGGTTGGGGGCAACAAGACGCCCAACAGAAAACAGTTACTGCCAACCACAACAAAACCACTTTACAATTTAAAAAGCAAGTTAAAGCAGGCTGAAATTAGTTACCTGGGAGAAGGAGAAGACACAGAATGATTTTTTCATATTCCTAGCTTTTTGCAGTCAGTACTAGTGGAGACAACTAATATCTATCTTCAATCTCACTGTTTTCTTGTCTTTAAGAAACAGAAGTTACATGGCTGGGTGCAGTGGCTCACCACTCTGGGAGGCCAAGGCAGGTGGATCGCTTGAATTCAGAAGTTCAAAGCCTGAGCAAGAGGGAGACCTGTCTCTCAAAATAAGTAAAAACTAGCTGGGTATGGTGGTGGGGGCCTTTAGTCTCAGCTACTTGGGAGGCTGATGCAAGAGGATTGCTGGATCCCAGAAGTTTGAGTTTGCTGTGAGCTATGACACTGCATCCAGGGGACAGAATGAGACTCTGTCTCAAAAAAAAAAGAAGCAGAAGTTACAGTAAAGGTTTCCAGAGCAGCTAGGAATAAATAACGTATTCCAGAATGGAGCATGCCACACAAAAGGATTTAAAAATTCTGCCCAAACATCTGGCTGACCCCTGCCAGGCTGCAATCCACGCGGCTCAGCATATATAAATTGAAAAGAGATTTCAGGCCCAGCACAGCACCTCATGCCTGTAATTCTAATACTCAGGGAGGCTGAGGCCAGTGAATCACTTGAGCTCAGGAGTTTGAGTCCTTCCCAAGACAAAAACAGGACTTTATCTCTACTAGAAAACTAGGGGGAGTAGTGGTGTAGTCCCTGGTACTGGGGAGGCTGAGGCAGGTGGACCAACTGAGATCAGTAGTTTGAGGTTGCTATGAGCTATGATGCCACAGCACTCTACGACAGAGTGAGTTTCTGTCTCAATAAAAAAGAAAGAAAGAAACAAGAAATTTCAGCTACTGGCCATCAGAGAGGATAATCTTTATAGTCTGAATTAAATAAAACTGCTAAAAAACAAACAAACAAAACTTCAACATTCTCCGGATAAATAAAGCAACCTAGTGTGCCTAAAAAATACATTATTTCCAATAACTCAGTGATCAAAATCATATTAAAAATCATAGAAACAGGAAGCACACACAGACCTCTACTGAGAGAAAAGACAAATCAATGTCAGCCAACACCAAAATTGCCCAGATACAGAGTGTTATCAAACAGTCATTTTTACTATAATCAAGAATACATAAGTGCACATGTTCATAAAAAGTGAAAAAACAGAAAATGTCAGAAACACCATACCAAACAATAGAAAATCTGTAATTGAATAGTCAGACAGTGACCTTAAAATTAAGAAATTATGTAAAATGAAAAAAGGGGAGAAGAAAGGAAAGGAAGAAAATTAATGAGGCTTGTGCAAAGTATCAGATGATATTCAAGATTACAAAAATGTGTAATGAGAGGCTCAGAAGGCCACCACATATACAGTAGCATTAACTATGTTACAGTCGTTGAAACTTTCAGCTGAAATTTACTAAATTCTTACAGGACACAATGGTAATATTCTAAGCAGGTTTTACTCACTTTATCTTTTATTCACAAAAATAAATTTCTGATATTAGAAATGACTTTTCACATTCTGTCACTATTTTAACTATTTGAACTTCAGAATTTGCAAATCAATGATTCAAACTTACACGGGGAAGACATACGAAAGCCGGAATTCAAACACGGGCAGATTGAGTTATTTCTTCACTAAGTAATCCATATACCTTTTTCTGATCTCAATATTAAAGTTATATGAAGCTTTCCAAACACTTAGGGATAAGGGAAAGTTAATAAACTTTGCAATTTTAGTTTTCATATCATTAGTTTTGAATATCTACTTTACACGAGCTATTCTTAAGCTGTTAAAATATTTTGTTTAAATATTACTTGGGATTATAAATCTCTGGTTACATTGCTGTTTGTACATGAAATGAGAAGAGAAGTAAAGCCTTATTAAAATGAGAACAGAGATATTACATGAGAGTAACTGACTCCAGATATGGATAGCAGATAATATATGTATTCAGTCAGAGAGCCTGGTCAAAAGTGAGCATGAGTTACTGCAATGATCAGTTAGCTGCAAATATTTATAAAACTTACATGTGAGGGCGGCACCTGTGGCTCATCGAGTAGGATGCCAGCCCCATATACGGAAGGTGGTGGGTTCAAACCCAGCCTCCGGCGAACTGCAAAACAGAAAAATAGCCGGGCGTTGTGGCGGGCACCTGTGGTCCCAGCTACTCCGGAGGCTGAGGCAAGAGAATCGCCTAAGCCCAGCAGTTGGAGGTTGCTGTGAGCTGGGTGACGCCACGGCACTCTACCCAGGGTGGTAAAGTAAGACTTTTTCTCTATGAAGAAAAAAAAAAAAGAAAGAAAGAAAAGAAATGACATGTGAATCTTATTGATGAATGGCTCAAGTTAAGTATAATTTTCACTACTATTTGACCTTATCAATTATATCAGGGACATTTAGCCTGGGCCAATTTTTCAGTAAACGTTGCATTTTACATCACAAAAATAGAAGATGGAGAAAAAAGAATTCTGTGCTTTTATACTATGCCAGCACCAATTTTGACAGGAAACAGGACTATGGTGAACAACTGAATATTTATGGGGAAATTATCTCTTGGTATAGAGAGATTTAAACTGTTAATCAATAAATCACTCCGATACTGAGAAATCTAAGGAAGGTGAAAAATGCAAATCAAAACACATATGTATATACAAATCATTATTTTTAAGAAGCCTATTGCAGTAGAGCAAATAATAGAAATGAAATATTTTGTTTGAGGCTCAGATGCTGATAATGCCAGGATACAGCTAAATAAGAAATGAGAAGGATTTGTCTCTACATGATGTTTAGAGATTGTCACTGGAGAGACGCACTCTGAGCCTTGGGCCATGGTTTTGAGAAGAAAGAATTCTATTTACTGTGTGTGCACTACCGTTTAGAATGAACCTACTTTTCCAAGCTAAGAATAAACAATGATATTCTTTAGTACCATACTTAACATGTCGCAATGCCTGACATGTGTTCCTTAAATGGACAGACTTTTCTTTTCACGTTTACATGTAGAAATCTAGTAAACATTCATTCCTTGGCAGCTGTGTAATGGTTTAAACTCTGAGTTGTCAGCAGCAGAAGAAAAAAATTAAGAAAAAGCCTCACTCTGATTTCCAGCCAAATAAATATATCTTTAGAAGAGAAGGTTGTTACCTTGCCTAGTACCTCTCGAAACAATACAGAAGAGGCTGCCTGGACATAATTGCTAGCAATGGAACCATTCTCCTGATACAATCCCAGCGTTAACCACAGTTACTGGGAAAAGATACGGATGTCAATCTATTTCATGGTCAGAGACAACAGTGATTTGTTGACCCAAACTCTTTGAGTCTCAGAGGCGAGACCTAAAAACAAGTTATACTGCAAATGTTCCAGAATGCTAAATAAAAATAATAGAAAATTTATGGAGTGGGGCACTGACTCAAATAACTCCAAGGCTCGTGCTTCTCCAATTGTCAGGAAAAATTCCTCCTGACCACACATCTTGAAACTCAATGTTGGAGAATTAGAGATCCCCAAGGAGTGATAGCAAAATATATAAATAAATAAATAAAAAGGAAAGTGACGAGGAAAGAAAAGAAAACCAAGGGGCCACAAAACAGCTAGTGAAAATGCATGTTCAAGTTTAGAATAAAGATAAACATTAAAAAGAGGCAGACGGACATATATTTGCCACCACTGGGCTTGAATAAACATCCAGCATTTTGGGGGGAGGGAGAGGGCCTTGGGAATGTCACCATTTAAATATCCAAGGGGTGTGTTTAATTAGATGATGACTATTTCAAACAATAAAATGTATGATTTCTACTCCATGAAAACAAAGTGCTAATGGCCAGGCACAGTGGCTCACACCTGTAATCCTAGCACCCTGGCACACTGAGGCAGGTGGATTGCTTGAGCCTGGGATTTCAAGACCAGCCTGAGCAAGAGTGAGACCCTGTCTCTACTAAAAATATGTATACTTGGGAATACTATTTAGCCATAAAAAAGATGGTGACTTTACATCTTTTTTATTAACCTTGATGGAGTTGAAACACCTTCTTCTTAGCAAAGTCTCACAAGAATGGAAAAGCAAATAGCCAACATACTCAGTACTGACATGAAGCCAGTAGATAATCCAATACATGCCCACATAGAGAAGAACTCAATTCAGGTCAAGTTGAGGGGAGGGGGAACGAGGGAGGGTGAAGAGGGGATTGGTGTGCTCCCACTTTTGGGCACAGTAAAAGGGTCCATGGCATAGCTTTTGAGTTTGGGACACAACTACAAGAGGGACTCTACCTAACAAATGCAAAGATTATAAACTAGTTGTTTGTACCCTCACATTGACCTGAAAAATTTGTTTTAAATTAAAAAAAAGAAAGGAAAGAAAGAAAGTAAGAAAACTAGCCTTCTGTGGTGGCATACGTCTGTAGTCCCAGCTACCTGGGAGGCTGAGACAAGAGGATCTCTCAAACCAGGATTTGGAAGTTGCTGTGAGCTATGATGACACCAGAGCACTCTACTCAGGGTAACAGAATGAAACTCAGTCTCAAAAAAAAAATGCTAAAAGTCATCCTCTTAGATTAAATAATTTGTAGCAGAGCATCCATGGATGGGAAGCAAAAATAGTACAATTACATAAATATCAAAAGACACACATGGGATGGTGCCTGTGGCTCAGTGGGTAGGGCTCCAGCCCCATATATTGAGGGTGGTGGGTTCGAACCCAGGTCTGGACTAACTGCAACGAAAAAATAGCTGTGTGTTGTGGTGGGCGCCTGTAGTCCCAGCTACTTGGGAGGTTGAGGCAAGACAATTGCCTATGCCCAGGAATTGGAGGTTGCTGTGACTCCACAGCACTCCACCAAGGGTGACAAAGTGAGACTCTGCCTCTAAAAAACAAAACATAAAAAAAGACACACTCAGATGGATGTACAGTCTCCCACAGTTTGTCACTGCCTTAGGGAATATCACACTGCATTAAATGATGGCATAGAGAATAAGTGAAACCAACCATTCCTTCAGTTTATCAGGAGCCACTATGGTTGAACTGCAGCAGAAGAAAAAAATAAAATTGAGCTTCTCAGAGGTTACCTAAACCTGTTCAAATCCTGGCTGACATTTAAATATCAAGATCACCTAATTATATTATGATTGCAAAAAGTGAATGCATTCCAATTTATATGGTTCTGTAACTACTTTATTTATTTTTTTTAAAAAAGGCAGAATACGTTCAGTTATTTGAAAGCAATGATCTCTGTAGTAATCGAGTGACTATAGATTTTGCCCAACATTAGCAAATGTTTTCAGCGGGGAAAATCACTGACAAGTTAATGAATTATATTTCTCAAATTTGTCCATGGCTATTATGTGAGTAAATGGTATTAGTTGCAATTCTTTTTGTCGCAAACTGTAGAAAACAGTTTTAAGAAAAAGAGAATATTTTGGCTTGACTAGCTGGAAAGTCCAGAGGATAGCCTTAATTTCAGACATGGATGGATCCAGAAGCTCAAACAATGTCAGAGTCAGATTTCCCTCCATCTTTCCGTCCTGCTTTCCTCATCATTTGCTTCATTTACAGGAGGTCTCTCCTCGCTTCGTGGGGCCTTGGCAGTTACTAGCTTACACGCTTTCATCTCGGGGTTTAGTAAAACTAGTGGAATAATCTCTGATTGGGTAATCGCTCCCAAACCAATCATGTGTCTGACAAGCCTGAATTGCATGCCCACGATACGGGCATAGCTGAGAGTGATACAGAAAAATCATGGTTTTCAGATGTTTGGTGGAAAAGGGTGCGGCAGTGGTAAAACTTCACAAACCCATCCTGCCAAATATTTTGCGTCTTTAGAATTACAAGTCACAGTTCATTTGGCAAGAACACTTTCTTTAGCAAGCTGTTTTATTTTCATTAAAATAATGATTGATAATTGGCGGGACCACACCTACGGTGCATCTTAGAAGGGTACAGGTGAAACTTACTGAAGGCAGAATATAAAGGTCTTAACACCATAACTAAGAAAATGCCATGGTTAACTGTGTTAACCAGTTTGATGAAAATATTTCAGATTGTATATGAAACCAGCACATTTGTATCCCATGATTGCATTAATGTACTCAGCTATGATTTAATAAAAAAAAAATTGTTAATGACAAAACAGCACATCAGTTGCTTAAACATTTTTATTTATAGGTTTCAAAATTTCAATTTTCTTCATTGCAGAAGTGGCAATATCAGAACATGTTAGTTAACCAGCTACAAATCACCAAAGAGACGATTATCAGTAACTACCATTAAAATGGAAGAACCGTCGGGAAATGCACCCAATTCTCTGACAGTGCACGGGGTCTTCTGTTGCTTCATTTTCCTTCTTACGTTAGGTGGCTATGACAGTGTGGGGGAAGACACACACGTCCTTAAAGGAAACTGTTTCTCTGGTTGTATTTTTAGAGTTCCAAGCTGAAAGGTTATCAGAAAAGAGACGTGAAGCTTGGTGGCCTCGGACCTGACTTTGAGTCTATCAGAGACAAAGTGAGTGACATGTACAAACAGTGTCTCCCATCTTGACTTTGCCCATCTGTTTTAGCAAACTGTATAAGGAGGCAGCCCCAGAATTAGGCTCTCATTCAAATGTCTCACTCTGAATAGAGACTTTTCTGAAATAGCATTGGTAATAGAGACCCAGACACCCCTTTCACCATAAAATAAAAATACTTAGGCCATGCTGTTACAGGTATCCGTCTTTGAGTGAGTAGTTTTGAAGGCCTGCCCAGGAAAAGAGATGTGTATGTTATGTGGTTGTCGGTCTTTCCTGATAGAGTTATCTTGATAATTTTGAAGAGTGGCTACAGAGGAGACACTTAGGGTAAGAGTTTTTCAACCCCTGAAAAGTGCACCCACTTTATTCTCTTTCCTCTAGTGAAAGGGGATCTTCGTTTAATGTGTTTTAACTGCAGTTGCACTCAAGGCATAAAAAGAGAGTATAGTTCAAAGTTGGAAGCAAGAATGAAAATAAATTGGGTAAATGCAACAAAGAAGGGGCTGAATGTGATTTAGCCACTGCTAAGGGAACACCGGGCCAGCTATTGCAGTGATGTCCCTCCTCTCAGAGACTGTTTTGAGGAGAAATATTAAGTTAACCATTTCACTGCTGCCACCCTACCCAGGGTAGCCCCATTTCTCCTGTGCTGCTGATACAAGCTAACCAACTCTCTTAAATCAGAGTGGCTTAAATAGAGAGCAGAAAAAACCTATAGGACCCGTCATTCATCCCAACTTTGGTTCCCTGAACAGATGCAAAAATTAATAGAGCAAAAAGAATACGCAAAACAAGTGAAAGAATACAACATGAAGACACTCTCTGTTCTGTCGAAACCACAAACGGCAAAAACTGAAAATAAATCTTCCATCCCTCGGCAGAAGGTAATGGATCATCACACTGTAATTGATGGTTTATCTCTTGATTTACATTTCCAATATCGTTTACATTTTCAATCAGAATTAAAATAAGATTTCATTAGCGCTTAAAAAAAAATCCACCTTTGGGGGACGCAGATGGTTAGCTACTACCATTCCTGAGGCTACCCTCACTCACAGAGACTCACAGAGGAGAGACACACAGGCTGTAAGGTTGGCCTCTTTGTTTCCCCCTGAAGTTCACTGTCTCCACATATAGTAGCTTAAGTTTGTTGCCCAGAAAAATTCAATAAGGTAGTTTCTTAGAAGCAACTAGCAATCCCCATGAACTATCAGTTTCATTCGGTATCATTGAATAAATTCTTAAGGAAATTGCCGTCATTTTGCTGTTTCTATGTCAAAGAAAAGACCTGGATTGTTTCTTTCAAGTCCATTGCCCTACACTTTTCCATAGGGATCGTAATGCATAGGTTCTTCTATTGAAGAAAAGTGGTTTCAAGAAATACAGAATGTTCTCCCTCTCAGATGTCACCCAGCCATCAGTCGTGATGGGACTGAAATACGCAGTGTGGAGACACAGGGCTTCGTAATGCAAGTCTCTGCCTCAATTATCTATCCAGTTCCAGTAAGGACAGGGACCCTCTGCATGAGGAACAAGTGACCCTTTGGTGCCTCTAGGAATCTGTACTTCGTGTTCTCTTTCACAGACCATCATGTTTTCTGTTTATTGCCTTTCATCCTGAGACCTTGAAGGCCTCAATTCACTTGATTGAGTTTCCATGGTGCCACTTTTTCTTTTTTCTCCCATCCATTATTTTTTCATGAAGAGCTTCAAGGCAACAAATCTCTAATTAAAAATTCCTATAGAACTGTTTCAGATGTTTTTCTTCCCCTTCCAGGACCTAAAGTATAATATCCATTCCCATTTCAGCCATCAATAAACTCTTATTTAAATACAAAACTAATATAAAGACAAATTTAGAAATTAATACTCTCATTTTTATTGTAATGCCTTTCAGAAAAGACATCACTGAAAAAGAAAAGCCTTCCTTTTTTTCAGCATCTAAGTTTCTATAGATACAATAAAGAAAGAAAAAATTCAACCTCTAATGCTTTCTACAGCCTAGGAACAAGTATAGACAGTGTAATAATAATAGGGGCTCAATTTATATCAACTATAGTGATGTCCTTGGTCAAGCTATAACAAGTCCTCTTTGGATAGGGAGGTCTGTTAGTACCCCCTTAATAAATGTTTGAGTTTGGGGGGAGGATGGGCAGAGGAAGAGTAATTGGTGGATCCACACTTACGATGCATCTTAGAAGGGTACAGGTGAAACTTACTAAATGTAGAGTATAAATATCTGTTCACGATAACTAAGAAAATGCCATGAAAGCTATGTTAAGCAGTTCGATGAAAATATTTCAAACTATATATAAAACCAGAACATTGTACCCCATGAATGCATTTATGTACGCAACCATGATTTAATAAAAAATAAATAAATACATATAAATAAATATTTGAGTTCAATAAAACTGCCCAAATTAAATAAATTAAACACACAAGAAATCTATTTCCAAACACTTGAATGAGACTCAGTTTTATGAAGAAAACATTCAGAGGACACAAGTGTATGCATTAGCCTTCAATGCTTTTCTTCCCCCCAACAATATTATTTCACGGCCAATTTATTTTGTTTAAACTGTGCATCACATTGCAGTTTTGCATTTTCCATTTGAACTTCCTTTTCGCCCATGTTTCAGTAAGCTATTGTAGCCATAGTCTCCATTTATATATCCTTAATAAACATATCTTAAGACCAGATTTAATTTAAGGAACCTAGGCTCATTTCCTGTTTGAAATAAAATGTCATCTTTATGCTTTTAGGCTTTGGAATATGCTAAGACCATCCCAAAACCCAAACCATCCAGTCTGACGGATCAAGCATCAAAGGCAAAAAAAAATCCAACCTATGCTGGAAAAGAAGAAAGTTTACCCGAAATCTCACTGCTGGAAATACTGCAGAGCAGACACGAAAGGGAAAAACAGGCTGTGGCTGCTTTCAAAGTCCTTCACATTGTGTAGTCAACATTAGGTAGGAGACCAGAGCGCTCCAGGAATGGACAGGGAGAGCGGCATCTCCACTCCACCTGTGGGCAGTGGGAGTGACGGCCTGGCATCCCTGTTACTGATCCCGTTACTGTCATCTAACAATACTGCCCATGTCTGCTTTCAGCAAGACCTAAAATAGGGGCCCGATCAGATTTTCGTGCCACAGTTTACTTTCTAGGAAGAAAAAATTTTCAACTATTTATTTTCAAGTCAATTAGAATTGGGGATGAATAAGAACTAGAGAATAAAGCCTTTGGTTTTATATCGGATCTTTTGCTTTCTTAGACTATCTCTACCCTCCGTTAGCGTAATGAAAAGCTTGAAGTTACCCAGAAATGAATTTATCTACTTGTCTTTCTCTTCTTAATAGGGAAATAAAATATAAACACTTCAGTTTCTCCTCCAATGAACTCGATTGGGCTATTCACAAGTAAATTTTGAGATAACACTTCAAAAAAATTACTGAAATATTCAAGTCTAGCAAAGGGTTTCCATACAAAATTAAATAAAATGGAGTTAATCTAGATGAACCTACTCAAATAGAACAAATTCCATTCTTTTTTTTTTTTTCAAATTCTATTCTTGTTCTAACAGACCATCAAGACATTAGTCAGAAATCTTACAACAAGTCCAGAAATTCCCAAGTTAGGCAATTTTGAGAGACATACTTTATCAAAGCTACCTACTCCAAGTATATAAATTTGCTGAGCCTCTTGCCATCACAAACATCCTAAAATATTGTCAAATGTGTATTTTCACACAAAAAATAATGTTAGCTAAGACAGGTGCAGTGGCTCACACCTGTAATCTCAGCACTTTGGGATCTGGAGGCAGGAGGATCACTTGAGCTCAGGATCACTTTGAGACCAGCCTGAGCAAGAGCAAGACCCTGTCTCTACTGGAAATAGAAAAACTAACCAGGCATGGTGGCAGGCGCCTATAGTCCCAGCTACTTGTTAAACTGAGCCAGCAAGATCCCTTCAGCCCAGGAATTTGAGGTTGCTGTGAGCTTGGCTGATGCTACTGCACTTTAGCCTGGGCAGCAGAGTGAGACCCTATCTCAAGAAAATATTATTACTAATAATAACATTATTAGATAATACAAAAGTATTCTATAGTTTACTACTGATTGTGAATATTAATATTGTTTCATCCTTTGAAACATTGTAGAAATTCCCAGTCTTCAAATAATTACTGGAGGATTTAATTTTTACTTCTCTTTTTTATATTAGATGGCCATGGCTTTCTGAGGCGGGCATACCTAGAAATGGATAATTTTAACACCCATTACGGACAAGTCTGTTTACCTACACATGTGGCATAAGGACTTGCTTCGGGGGTTTAATCCCTTGTTGTATACATTTTACATATACCATGATGGGATACGTGTATAAAAGCTACATATATACAACTTTCTCTTTAGACTGAGAGCAGTCAGAATCGGGAATCTGGACAGATAACAAATATCTGAAGATAAATAGAAAACTGACAAATCATGTTTCAGGGATATTTGGAAAAAATATATGAGGCATTAATTTAAAAAAAATCACAGGCCACACTGCTCCTAAAATATAGTATTTATGAAAAATTAGGCTGCTTTCAGAGCACAAGAAGACTTTTTTTAAAATAATGAAATAGAATAGGCTTGGCGCCTGTGGTTCAAGAGGCTAAGGTGCCAGCCACATACACCTGAGCTGGCAGGTTCGAATCCAGCCCGGGCCCGCCAAACAACGACGGCTGCAACCAAAAAATAGCCGGGCGTTGTGGCGGGCACCTGTAGTCCCAGCTACTTGGGAGACAGAGGCAGGAGACTCGCTTGAGCCCAGGAATTGGAGGTTGCTGTGAGCTGTGATGCCACAGCACTCTATCCAGGGTGACAGCTTGAGGCTCTGTCTCAAAAAAAAA
>CAUYRH010135238.1:0-23631 GCA_963574655.1 Perodicticus potto | reverse complement strand
AGCTGGGACTGCAGGCGCCCGCCACAACGCCCGGCCATTTTTTGGTTGCAGTCATCATTGTTGTTTGGCCGGCCCGGGCTGGATTCGAACCCGCCAGCTCAGGTGTACGTGGCTGGCGCCTTAGCCCGCTGAGCCACAGGCGCCAAGCCGCACGATCTTAGTCTTCACAAGTAATTTGAGAGTGGCCATGATGCTGAATAGGAGATGGTGCCACCTCAGGCAGCCCTGAGGAAGAGAGCTGTAGGATTCTTCTCGAAAGCAACCACGCCTTTCTATCAACAGGCCGAGTCTTAGAACGGGCTCTGTGTAAATACAGAGGGATCATGATCTTCCACTGCAGGAACTGACATTAACCTGATGATTACCAATTAACCAATTAATTATTGATTTATTTCTCATTATCCAGATAAAACATTCTGGTCTGATGCTCCTCTCTTTACCCGCCAAAACACAATAGTTTGACAGGCACTATCACAGACTCCTGTGGGTCAAGTCTTCCTGGCTGCCATGTCAGGCTGGAGCAGAAGCAAATATGCAGCAGACGTTGCCCTCAATGTAAAGTGAGTCTGAGCGCGCTCTGGTCAGGGGACATTGATGTAGCCCCGGGAGGTGTCTGCTTCAAGATCTGAGTCTTCACGTGCTCCTAGGTTTGAGTCTATAATAGGTTCTAGGTCTGAAAGCAAGGAAGGGTAGTTGAGTAAGGCATAAAGACATTAATTTCCTGCAGGGCAACAAAAGCTTCATCATTCAGAAGTGCGCTTCTACTGGCAGTCTCGGCGGTGATTAAGAGTTTAGCGCCTGGAGTCATCGGAATTGTCCCAAGGGCGCCCCGCACCCCAACCCTCTGCGTCTATCATACACGCTCTCTACTCCGGGCCGCCCTCTTAGGACAGCCCCACGCGCCGGGTGCTGCCCGCCCGCAAGACCACCCCGGGTGCAAGTAAGGGAGAGAGGGAGCACTTTCGTCGGACCTGCTGCAGCCGCCGCCCGCGCTGCTCCCACCGCTCCCCGACCACGCAGAAGACCGGTCTTCTGTCACCTGTGCAGTCCCGCGCCACTTGCCCTGGAGCGCTAGCCCCGCCCACGTGACACGCCGTTCTGATGCATGCCCGCCGCTCATGACACTTCTGATTGGCCCATCCATGTTCTTGGTTCCAGGCCACCGTCCAAATAGCGGCTAATCTTTCAAGCGGCCCCGCCTAAGGGAGCATCAGACCCCCCCTACAAAGAGGCAGGCCACTGGTTGTTGCCTCGAATAGGGGCTGGACACGACGGACACCAGCCGAATTCGGCCTTCTGAACGAGCCCCAGGAACAGGGTCACTGGCAGAGCCGATCACAGCCGGGAAGAGCCGAATAGAGCCGGAGAGACCCGAGTATAACCGGAGAAGCGAAGACTGGCCGGAAGAAGAGCCGAGCGCGGCCGGAAGGAGCCGAGCCCGTCCGAAGGAGGCGGAGCGCGGCTGGGCGTTGGGCCCACCGAGCCCGGACCATGGCGGCGGAGGGGACTGATGTGGCCGGAGGCGGGGCTGTTGGTGGCCGCCTGGCAAAGGACCTCTTGCGGCAATCTAAAAGCCCAGACGCGGTCCCGAACCGGCGGCGCTTCTCGTCGCTGTCGCGTGACGCCGAGCGCCGAGCCTACCAGTGGTGCCGGGAGTACTTGGGCGGGGCCTGGCGCCGAGTGCACCCGGAGGAGCTGAGGGTTTACCCCGTGAGGTGGGAGGTCAGGGGTCACCCTCTCTGGTGCGTGGGTCAAGGTCAGGGGTCGCGGTCATCCCTGGGGCCCTCCAGACGCTCCAAGTTTTCGCAGACCCCAAGTGCCCGCGCCTGGGGCGGGGTAGGGGCGGGTCTGCGGCTGGCCTAGCCCGGAGGGGACCCGGAGCCGACCTGAGCTGATATGCTTGCTGTGCGTCTGCAGCGGAGGCCTCAGTAACCTGCTCTTCCGCTGCTCGCTCCCGGACCACCTGCCTAGCGTTGGCGAGGAACCCCGGGAGGTCCTGCTACGGCTGTATGGGGCCATCCTGCAGGTGAGGAGGGAGGGAAGTGGCTTTAAGACCTGTCACTTAAGTAGTGTTGTCCTCCCTGCGCATTTGAAGACCCTGAAGCTCATGGTCAGAGTAACCCCGAAGCCTCCAGGCAATGAAACCAGAGTCCTAGCTATGGCGGGAAGAGAAAGCAGATCCTCTTCTGTGTGCTAGTGCCAGTTTGCCTTGGGCCCCTCCTGATTGGTCCCCTTTGCTGGCCATCTTCCTTCAGGGCGTGGACTCCCTGGTCCTCGAAAGCGTGATGTTTGCCATCCTTGCAGAGCGGTCACTGGGGCCCCAGCTCTATGGAGTCTTTCCGGAGGGCCGGCTAGAACAGTACATCCCAGTACGAGCCAAGCCCTGCCCGCTCCTCCCCAAGGCACCTGCCCCCAGCCCCCCCTCCCCCCAGTGTCCGCCTTCACAGCCCTCACCCCAGGTAGGGAATTCTCCCCTAAACCCTGACCTCCCCCACTCCGCCACTCCCCCTCCTGCCCCAGCCCCCTCACCACCCTGATAGGTTCCTGGGTGCAGAGCCGGCCATTGAAAACTCAAGAACTTCGAGAGCCGATGTTGTCAGCAGCTATTGCCACGAAGATGGCCCAGTTCCATGGCATGGAGATGCCTTTCACCAAGGAGCCTCACTGGTTGTTTGGGACCATGGAGCGGTGAGTCAGGGGCCTCCTCAGGGCTCCTGCACATTTGAGCTGAACCCTTGTTCTAGCAGTTACCACACTGGTCTGTAACTGGACACATCTATGGCTCTGTCTAGTTCTTCAGTTGAATATATTTGGTATCCCAGTAACTATCATGGGCTCTCATAGAGCAGACTTTGAAACACTTGCCAGAAGAGTCATACAATGAAACAAAAATGGGTGATATAGTCTGGTCTGAGAGGTAAATAGGTGAGGGGAAAGATAGCAGAGTGAGCATATCCTATTTGGGCTTCAGGTACCTACAGCAGATACAGGACCTGCCCCCAACTGGTCGTCCCCAGATGAATCTACTGGAGGTGTACAGCCTGAAGGAGGAGATGGGCAACCTCAGGTGAGGGCAGGCAGGATAACAGTGGGGAGGAAGGGTGATGGGGCAGAAGAGTGCGGGAGGTGGCACCAGGAACCTAGCAGTCTCCCACCTGATATTTGTTAAGGGCTGGGTCAGAGCCTGGCCTGTGAAGGTAGCTCTGACACTCCTCTAGTCACTCCTACTCAGGATCACACTCTTCCAAACCTCTCCAGGAAGTTACTGGACTCTACTCCATCACCAGTGGTCTTCTGCCACAATGACATACAGGAAGGTAGGAGAAGGCATCTGAGACTCCCAACCCAAGGTGGAGGTGCCAGAGAGCCCAGGAGTGACCACAACCACACCCCGTTCTCCCAGGGAACATCTTGCTGCTCTCAGAGCCAGAAAGTGCTGACAGCCTCATGCTTGTGGACTTTGAGTACAGCAGTTACAACTATAGGTGAGTGTGGGAGAATGTCTTCCCATAGATATGTTCCCCCCATAGATGTGTTCCTGTAGGACCCTTGGAAAACAGACCAAGCCTTCATCTCTGTGTCCCAGCTGCACAGGGTAGTTGGGGACTAAATGCCCACCTTGTTCCTGTAGGGGTTTTGACATTGGGAACCATTTTTGTGAATGGGTTTATGATTATACGCATGAGGAATGGCCTTTCTACAAAGCAAGGCCTGAAGACTACCCCACACAAAGACAGCAGGTATGGGAGCCAGAGGCTGAGGAGGAGGACCTATCCTGTGAGGGAGGAGGAGGTGAAATATGGAAGGCATGGCCAAAAAGAGTGTTAACTGGGAAATGCTCCATAGTTTTCCCAGTTCCTGACTCTTGTCCACTGATCTTAGCTTCATTTTATTCGCCATTACCTGGCAGAGGTAAAGAAAGGTGAGACCCTCTTCTCCCAAGATGAGCAGAGAAGACTAGAAGAGGATTTGCTGGCAGAGGTCAATCGGTGAGGAAGAAGGGGCAAGGTAGAGGTATGGCAGGGAACAGAGGAAAAGGGGATTAAGGAAAAGGTAATCATGGCTGGGCGTGGTGGCTTGCGCCTGTAATCCTAGCGCTCTGGGAGGCCGAGGTGGGTAGATTGCCTGAGCTCAGAGATTCGAGATCGACCTAAGCCAGAGTGAGACCCTGTCTCCACCAAAAAAAAAAGCCAGGCATTGAGGCAGGCGGCTGTAGTCCCAGCTACTTGGGAAGCTAAGGGGAAAAGACTTGCTAAAGGAAGAAAAGAGAAAAAAAGGAAATTTAAAAAAAAAAACAACAAAACTTCAAACTAAGACAATTGAAAGCCAGTTGAAAGCAAAATTCAAAAAAAACCTGAAAAGGTAATCAGACTTTGCAAGCTGCAGGTAAGGATCCAGCACAGAGGGGAACAGAGGTGATGATGAGGTCTGGGGCTGGCAGAGAGGAACAATCTGAGAGCAGGAAGGGTCAGGGTGATGTAGGGGTTAAGACAGTGGGAAGCAGTTACAGCTTTGGGGATTGACCAGCCTAAATGAGGGGAGCCAAGCAGTGCCAAATGTATTTTTGAATGCCTCTACTTTTCTTGCCCCACCCCCAGATACGCTCTGGCATCCCATTTCTTCTGGGGTCTGTGGTCTATCCTCCAGGCATCCATGTCCACTATAGAATTTGGTTACATGGTAAGTAACTCAGGGGTGAGTGCTAGCTGGGACATGGGGAGCAGTGGGGCCACATGTCTTCCAGGAAATGTAGATAGTACCAGATGACTGTGGCTATTGGGTGCTGGTCTCAAGACTTTTCACCACTCTGCAATGTGGATTTCCTTCCCCAGGAGTATGCCCAGTCTCGGTTCCAGTTCTACTTCCAACAGAAGGGACAGCTGACCAGCTTCCACCCCTCATCCTGACTTTCCACCCCCCGTCCTTGGACTTCTCCCAGAGTCTCCAGGGCAGGACCTTGGAGGGAGAGGCAAAGAGCAGAAGGCCCTGGGCACCAGGGCTGAAGCCCCTAGTGAGACTAGGTTGAGGATGCTGACCTCTCCCGGAGTTTGAGCAGGTCCCGTGGCAAGCAGAGAGCCCCTGTACTGTGTATCTCAGCACAATAAACATGCTTCTTCCTTCACACCCTGTCCTGGCTCTGCTGAGAAGTAGCAGAAAGTACCAAATGAGGAGTGCACAGACGAGTGACCAGTGCCATGTTGAGTGCTTTGGGCTTGAAGTGGTTGAGGGTACATGCTGCATGCCAGTTGGGGTCCCCTGTATGTCCCCTCTCCTGACTCCAGCTTATAAGTAGTAAGTTATAGGAGGACTTGAGGGTTGCAGAGAGGTGAGGGCCCTGGAGTGGGGCTGCCAGCTGGGAGCATCAGAGATCAGGGAACAGCTGACACATTGGTGACCTTTCCCCTACTTTCAGCTATTTTTAGCTCTAATGCCACCATCCTCACGTGAAAACCTTGTGGCCGCCCCCAGGCTCCTAAGCCTTTGAGTAGCTTTCAGTGTGCAGAAACCTCGCCCCCACCCCCACCCCAATTCCCGCTGGAGGGGGCGGTTCTGGTTCCCGCCCCACATCTGTTTTCTCAACCCCAATTTGGGAGTGGGTGTCAGGTTCCGGGTGAGGGCGGAGCGGGGGGTGGCCAGGCCTGAAGGACGTGGGGACGCAGGCCAGAGTGGCCGGCCCCACACACAGACAGGAGTGAATCCCGGCTGTGAGTAGGGGCCAGCGAAGGGGTGGCCTGAGGCCGTAGCCCGCGAGCGGATGACGGCGGCGGGGTACCTCGCGGCTGGGCTAGGGATCGCCCGAACCCCGCTTCTGTCCAGGCTTATTCTGCTTCCGGGCGTCTCTTCACCGCACGCTCCCTCCCTGACGCCCCCGCCCCGAGGCTGCCCTTGGGGCTCCCGAGGCTGTCTAGGCCGGCCGGGGCCTACAGCGCGAGGATTCGGACGCGTTTGGCGGCGGTTGGCTTAGCTGGTCGCCGGGCTGAGCCGGGCTAGGGGTGGGGCCGGGGCAGCGGGGCGGGGCCTGCTGAGCGCGCCCCGCGCACCCTCCTGCCCCCCAGGTGCCGACCAACCCCCAGGATGGCGGAAGCGCACCAGGCCGTGGCCTTCCAGTTCACGGTGACCCCGGAGGGGGTCGACTTCCGGCTCAGTCGGGAGGCCCTGAAACACATCTACCTATCCGGGATCAACTCCTGGAAGAAACGTCTGATTCGCATCAAGGTGTGCGCAGGTGGTTCTTCCCGTCCCTCTCCCAGCAGGTGCAGAACAGAGTTCTTAGAGCCAAGGCAGAGCCCAGGTGTCAGCTGTTATTCTAATGTTAGGGTCCCTCACCGTCGCCTCGGCTGGCATCTCTGCACAGCACAAGCGCTAGCAGTGCAGACGCCACAAGGTTCCCAGGGCGAGCTGGGCCACAGCGAGCTGCAGATGTGAAGGTGTGGGAAAGTAAGGGGCACAGCAGGCGGATGAAGGAGAAAGCCTTCAAGCAACGACAGGAACCCTTCCCCAGGACTTCTCAGGTGTCTGCTTATCTCACACCCTCCTCCTCCATAAGGATGCTTGTTTCTGCCCACAGAATGGCATCCTTAGGGGTGTGTACCCGGGCAGCCCCACCAGCTGGCTGGTCGTCGTCATGACAACAGTGGGGTCTTCCTACTGCAGCATGGACATCTCCTTGGGGCTGGTTGGTTGCATCCAAAGATGCCTCCCTCGGGGGTAAGAAGTGGCTGGAAGGGCACAGGAGTCATGAGGGAGGGCTGGACCCAGCTCCCAAGGCCAAGGTTTCTGAGCTGGGCAGATACAGAAAAGCAGCCTTACTCACAAGGGCAGCCCTCTGGGTCTCAAACCCTGTGTCCAGAGAGTTTCTTCCCTTTGATGCCTCTCCTGAGAGTTCACAGGCATCAACTATGGAGTCAGAATTTCCCCAAGGCTGGCCTTTAAACAACCCTCTGCAGCTCATGCCCCTTCTTCAATAGGTGTGGCCCCTACCAGACCCTTCAGACCCGAGCACTTCTCAGCATGGTCATCTTCTCCACGGGGGTTTGGGTGACAGGCATCTTCTTCTTTCGCCAAACCCTGAAGCTACTGCTTTCCTACCACGGGTGGATGTTTGAGATGCACGGCCAGACCAGCCACTTCACCAAGATCTGGGTTGTGAGCAGAAGCCGGTGGAGGATTTGGGCATCGCTTTGAGATCCCAGGGGCCTTCTTTGGAATTCTGAGCTGGGTTGGGGAGAGGTAGACAGGGCACTGGTGCCTGGCATGTGGGTTTGTCCAATAGGGGCCAAGACAGTTCTGAAGGTCTTGAGTATTTGCTCGTTTGTTTCCGTTGTTTCTACTGGCTTCTATCTACCCCAGCACTCTGCTCTGTACCTCCAGATCTGTGTCCGCCTTCTATGCAGCCGACGACCCATGCTCTACAGTTTTCAGACATCTCTGCCCAAGCTTCCCGTGCCCAGTGTGACAGCCACAATTCGTCGGGTGAGAGCCTGGTTCAAACATTGGAATATACAGGGAAGGTGGATTTTCTCCACACATAAGGGATTGTACCATGCAAAGAGTGGGTTTGAGAGTAATGGGACTTTGTGGGGAGGGAAAGTTGAGAAGAAGATTAAGACAGAGGTAGCCATTGCTTACTGATCCCATGATGACAATAACTTGGCTGGACAGTACTTAGAATCTGTGCGGCCTTTGGTGGATGATGAGGAATACTATCGCATGGAGACGCTGGCCAAAGAATTCCAGGACAAGATTGCCCCCCGGCTGCAGAAATACCTGATACTCAAGTCATGGTGGGCAACTAACTATGTAAGTTTGCCCTCCTTAGGTCATTGTCACCACCTGGGTCCTGGCTGCCCCTTCCCAACTCTGATCTCCTACCCACCCATAGGTGAGTGACTGGTGGGAAGAGTACATCTACCTTCGAGGCAGAAGCCCTCTCATGGTGAACAGCAACTATTATGTCATGGTGAGAACCAGAGTCCCATAGGGCCCCTGTGTGTGTAGCTCTTCCTAGCTCCAGTGCAGAGGAAGTGGAGGACAGACCAGAGCCCTGGTGGCAGTTTCCATGGGCCAGTGGGCATTGTAGAGCGAGGCCTGAGCAGAGGGAAAAGGGAGGGGAACTCCTGGAAAAGCAGTTCAGAAGCAGCTTAGAGGAAATGGGGATCCTGAGGATGAGGAAAATTATAGAGATCCCACAGCCTGTCACCACCTTTCTGAATACGGGCTATGTCACCTCCTTCCTTGGTTCCCTTCCTGGCCTGTTGGCCACAGGTTCTAGCTGTCCTGACACCATTACTAGGGAACTTTCTTTTTTTTTTTTTTGAGACAGAGTCTCACTTTATCGCCCTCAGTAGAGTGCCATGGCATCACATCTCACAGCAACCTCCAATTCCTAGGCTTAGGTGATTTTCTTGCCTCAGCCTCCCAAGTAGCTGGGACTACAAGCGCCCACCACAAGGCCTGGCTATTTTTGTTGTTGTTGCACTTTGGCCAGGGCTGGGTTTGAACCTGCCACCCTCGGTATATGGGGCCAGTGCCCTATCCACTGAGCCACAGGTGCCGCCCACTAGGGAACTTTCTAAAACATACCTTTATGGAGCCAGACCACAGGGCTCTTCCCCTGACAGACCCTGACTGCCCCTTCCCGATGGGACTGGCCCTCCTCCTTTCTCTGAACCTCTACCACCCAATCTTCTACTTGCACAACATGTCCCTTCTTCTCACTGTCCAGGTGTGCTGGCAGGAATGTTCCCACAAGCTGTTCTTCTGGAAACTTGTACACAACTTGCCCATACCAGAAGTTTTATTGTTTATTTATTTACTTATTTATTTATTTTTGAGACAGAATTTCAACTCTGTTGCTCTGTGTGGAGTGCCAGAGGATCGTCATAGCTCACAGCAACCTCAAACTCTTGGGCTCAATTGATCCTCTTGCATGAGTTTTTCTATTTTTAGTAGAGACAGGGTCTCATTCTTCTTTAGGCTGGTCTTGAACTCCTGAGCTCAAGCAATCCACCTGCCTTGGCCTCCCAAAATGCTAGGATTACAGGAATTAGCCACTGTGCTCAGCCCATACCAGAGGTTTTAAATGATATATTAGTGGTAGAACTCCTTTCTCAAAGCAAAATAAGTAAAACTTGAACAAATAGAATATAGAAGGTTCGAAGCCTGTAGTTCAGTGGTTAGGGAGCTGGCCACGTATATCAAGGCTAGTGGGTTCGAACCTGGCCCAGGCCTGCTAAACAACAATGACAACTACAACAAAAAAGTAGCTGGGCATTGTGGTGGGCGCCTGTAGTCCCAGCTAATTGGGAGACTGAGGCAAGAGAATCGCTTAAGCCCAAGAATCTGAGATTGCTGTGAGCTGTGATGCCATAGCACTCTACCAAGGGCGACATAGTGAGACTGTGTCTCAAAAAAAAAAAAAAAATAGGTTATAAAAAAGCAGCTCAGGTCAAATTTGGAACAGAGTATTAATGCGATCAGTTGTGCATTTCTGGAAGTTTGCCCTGACAGTGTACGCAGGATATACTGGAGAAGGAGACAACCAGGTTCCTGGATAAGTTGGTCATCGGGGAGGAAAAACCTAGGTGACCCCCCCCCACCACCACCAGAGGCGCCCGCTCTGCAGGGTCTGCTTTTTCTGTAGGACCTGGTGCTGGTCAGAAACACAGATGTGCAGGCAGCCCGCCTGGGAAACATTGTCCACGCCATGATCATGTATCGCCGCAAACTGGACCGTGAAGAGATCAAACCAGTGAGTAACGTTAGGGTTGAGGGTGGGACAGGAGAGACTAGGTCTGAGCTATGCTGGGCCTTCCTGCAGGTTATGGCGCTAGGCATTGTACCCATGTGCTCCTACCAGATGGAGAGGATGTTCAATACCACGCGGATCCCGGGCAAGGAGACAGGTACCCAGCCACAGCCAGGCACCCAAAACCAAGCCCCTCCCTCTCAACCGTGGCCCACGGTGGCTAGGTGGCCCACTGCCTGCTCTTCCCCAACCACCCCAGCTTCTCAGGTTGTTGAAACTATGAAAAGTAGTCCATCAGCCAAGCGTGGTGCCTCACAGCTATAATCCTGGCACTTTGGGAGGTTGAGGCGGGTAGATTGCCTGAGCTCACAGGTTCAAGACCAGCCTGAGCAAGTGGGAGACCCTGTCTCTAAAAAATAGCTGAGCATTCTGGTGGGAGCCTGTAGTTCCAGCTACTCAGGAGGCTGAGACCAGAGAATTGCTTAAGCCCAAGAGCTTGAAGTTGCTGTGAGCTATGACACCATGGCAGTCTACCAAGGGTGACAAAATGAGCCTCTGTCTCAAAAAAAAAAAAAAAAGAGGAAAAAAAGCTGGGCACGGTGGCTCATGCCTGTAATCCTAGCTCTCTGGGAGGCCAAGCTGGGCAGATTGCCTGAGCTCACGAGTTGGAGACCAGCCTGAGCAAGAACAAGACCCCTGCCTCTAAAAATAACTGGGCATCCTGGCGGGCGCCTGTAATCCCAGCTTCTTGGGAGGCAGAGGTAAGAGAATCATTTGTGTCCAGGAGCCTGAGGTTGCTATGAGCTCTGATGCCATGGCACTCTACCAGGCGCAACAAAGTGAGACTCTTTCTCAAAAAAAATAAATAAATAAATAAATAAAAATAAAGGTAGTCCATCTGGCTCGGCACATGTGGCTCAATCGTCTAAGGCACCAGCCACATATACCTAAGCTGGCGGGTTCTAATCCAGCCCGGGCCCATCAAACAACAATGACGGCTGCAACCAAAAAATAGCCAGGCATGTGGCGGGCGGCTGTAGTCCCAGCTACTTGGGAGGTGGAGGCAGGAGAATCACTTGAGCCCAGGAGTTGGAGGTTGCTGTGAGCTGTGATACCACAGCACTTTACCCAGGGCAACAGCTTGAGGCTCTGTCTCAAAAAAAAAAAAAAAAAAAAAAAAAAAAGCAGTTCATTCGTGACAGATACCAGACATCTGTTACCTGTAAGCCTGATGTTGTTGGTACAGGGACTCCAATTGGCCCAGAACAGAGCTTGTCCCCTGGAGGGGCTCACTGTGCCAGGGGAAATGTTGCCCTGTGAGTATAGAGTAGCAGGAGGTGTCCTGCGTGCACCTGAGGAGAAGCATGGACCCCCTCCACGGACCCTGCTGAACAAGAGGGGAGGAGTTCACCATGGGCAGCAAAAGCAGAGCCTTCCCTGTTTCCAGCTCCATGTCCTTAGGTAGTTTGCATGACAACTGGTGCTGTGGTCTCATCCCATGTGAAATTACTTCTAGGATTGTTGTTGGAAGCCCCAGCACAGGGCCTGGTTTTAGACGTGTGGATCCTGTCCCCAGGGAAGGAACCTAGGGCTCAGCAGGCTTGGTAGGGGCCACCTAGGGTCCAGTATGAGGGGGGTGGGCCCTTCCCAGAGCAGTTTGGCACACAGAGCACTCCCCACATCCCTGCTTCAGCTGGGGGTGTTCTCTGTTGCAGATGTATTGCAACACCTCTCCGACAGCAGGCACGTAGCTGTCTATCACAAGGGGCGCTTCTTCAAGGTGTGGCTATATGAGGGCTCCTGCCTGCTCAAGCCTCGGGACCTGGAGATGCAGTTCCAGAGGATCCTGGATGACCCTTCCCCGCCTCAGCCTGGGGAGGAGAAGCTGGCAGCGCTCACCGCGGGGGGAAGGTATCAGCTTGTGGGAAGGGCTGTCCTAATCAAGGTTCAGGACCCATTTAGGAGAGAAGCCCAGCCTTGCCTGCCACACTGCAACTGGAGGCTGGAGGTGCAGCTGTGGGATGGGCATTTAGGACCTGCAGTAGTTGAGGGTGACAGTAGTAATGGCAGAGGGACAGCAGTTTCAGCACCTCCAACAGGTAGGAGTGCATGGAGGGACAGCTGGCACCCCACCTCCATCTCCAAGCCCAGTTGGGTCCTGGGAGGTGCCCTCACCCCAAGTCCTTATGCCACAGGGTGGAGTGGGCACAGGCACGCCAGGCCTTCTTCAGCTCTGGCAAGAACAAGGCTGCCCTAGAGGCCATTGAACGCGCTGCTTTCTTTGTGGCTCTGGATGAGGAGTCCTATAGCTACAACCCTGAAGATGAGGCCAGCCTCAGCCTCTATGGCAAGGCCCTCCTACACGGCAACTGCTACAACAGGTATGGCACCCCCAGTTCCACAGGTTAGAAGGTAGGTGTTAGAGGTTGCAGTTAGAGGGTCATGATTAGAGGATTAAGATTAGTAGTTAGGGTTATGATTAGTAGTAAGACAGAATTAGCAGTTAAGGTTAAGGTTGGAAGTTAGAGGTTAGACTAGAGGCTAGAGATTAAGGTTAGTGCTAGGGGTAGAGGTCACTTTTAGGGTTAGTGGTTACAGTTAGAGATAGACATAGAGTTAGGGTTAGGATCAGGGTCAGGGTTAGACAGACTTAGCGAGTTAGGAATAGGGTTCTAGCTTAGGCTCACGTGGACATCACCAGCCTTGGATCATCATTGTGTCTGCTCCTGCAGGTGGTTCGACAAGTCCTTTACTCTTATTTCCTTCAAGAATGGGCAATTGGGCCTCAATGCGGAACATGCGTGGGCAGATGCCCCCATCATTGGGCACCTCTGGGAGGTAACACCCCTCGAGAGGGGACCTGCAGGACAGGCTTGGGGGGATGAGGCTGGCCTCTCAGTCTAGCCCTCCTCCTATAGTTTGTCCTGGGCACAGACAGCTTCCATCTGGGATACACGGAGACTGGGCACTGCCTAGGGAAACCAAACCCTGAACTGGCACCTCCTCTGCGGCTGCAGTGGGACATCCCTAAGCAGGTAGGGCAGGGGCACCTGAGTCATTCTACTCCCCCTTCCCTCATCCCCTCACCTTATTCAGCCTTCAGGGGAAGGAAAAAGAACTTCTCAGGGTACTGAGTAGGATCCACACTGGCCTCCAGGAGAACAGAGACCCTCAGGGCCATCTGTGGATAGAGAAAAATGTATGACACAAAGCTCATATCTGTGAAGCACCTGATAGTATGTCCTCAGCCTGGCCCTTTGTGGCAAATTCCCCCCCAAACCTAGCTTGTCCTGCCTGTGTCCCCTCCTCCTGAAGATGTTGGGGCCAGCATTGTCCTTTATCACCTGAACTTCATGCTTCCTAGATGTGACCCAGAGTCCTGCTTGGAGAGCTCTACCCTAAGCTGATCCTTTCCATGTCTCCGGCAGTGCCAGGCAGTTGTCGAGACTTCTTACCAGGTGGCCAAGGCGCTGGCAGACGATGTAGAGTTGTACTGCTTCCAGTTCCTGCCCTTTGGCAAAGGCCTCATCAAGAAGTGTCGGACTAGCCCTGACGCCTTCGTGCAGATTGCCCTGCAGCTGGCCCACTTCCGGGTAGGAGCCTCCCTAGGCTGCTGAGTGGGCAGGGTGGCACCAGCACCCACCTGCCAGATTTACCCTTCTGTGTACCCTAGGACAGGGGTAAGTTCTGCCTGACATATGAGGCCTCGATGACCAGAATGTTCCGGGAGGGACGGACTGAGACTGTGCGTTCCTGTACTAGCGAATCCTCAGCCTTCGTACAGGCCATGATGGAGGGGTCCCACATGGTGAGTTCTCCCAGGTAGGGGGTCCTGGTCACATGGTGAGGTGCCCCCTCTACAACTTCAAGGTTCAGGGCTACTCTTTACCTCTCGACTTCTGCCCCCCTAGAAAGCAGACCTCCAAGATCTCTTCCGGAAAGCCGCTAAGAAGCATCAGAACATGTACCGCCTGGCCATGACAGGGGCAGGGATCGACAGGCACCTCTTCTGCCTATATGTAGTCTCCAAATACCTGGGGGTCAGCTCCCCTTTCCTGGCTGAGGTCAGTGTTGATGATGAGTGTGTCCTCTGTCCCTCTGCCTCCTTAGGCCCAGGGGCTTACCCTGTTTTCTGTCTGGAGAATCCCCTGGAGTTGCCCTGAAGGGCTGGGCCAGCTTTCCTGCCTGAGGTCCTGGGACCAAACAGGAACAGTTCCTCCTCATGGAGTAGGCATTCTTGGCTGGGGGGCAGGTGAGGGGACAAACAGACAAATATGTGATCTGTCAGGTGATAATAGTGTCAAGCTAAGGGGGAGGGATGGGCAGGTCACACAGGCCTTGTAAGGCACGATGTAGGGGGGCCCGGGCAGTGATGAGGGAGTGCCCACACTCATGCTCACTCCTGCATTCTCAGCAAGGCAGTGCCTGGCCCCGTTGGACAGGTATGTACTGAGCATATCTGACTGGCTGCAGCCTCCCTGTTGCAGGTGCTGTCAGAACCATGGTGCCTCTCCACCAGTCAGATCCCTCAATCCCAGATCCGTATGTTCGACCCTGACCAGTATCCCAATCACCTGGGCGCTGGAGGTGGCTTCGGGCCTGTGAGTGCCCCTGAAGAGCAGTGGGTGGGCAGCTCTGGGGCCCAGGGGTTCAGTGTTCAGGGGTTCAGGGCCTTGAGTTCAGACCAGAGGCAGGTATACCTTGCTTAGAGGAGAGCATAATTGGACTTGGGTGGAAAGAGGATGGTAGCTATGGACCTAGGCAGACAGGGACCTGGGACTCACCTATCCCAGCTTCCCTGCTGGAGTGTGACTGTACCCAGGGCTGGTTTCCAAGGAACTGGGTATCGTGTTGGGTACTTCTGAAATATGTTTACCTAACAGTCCTTCTCTTTCCTACTAGGATCTTCTTATGAGCTAGTTTGCCAGAGGCTAGGAACCCCCTTGGAGAGAGGGAGTGGTCTGGAGTATGAGCCTCCTGAAGGAAACTGGGAGGTCTAGAACCCTGGGTGGGGTCCAGAACCACAGGGGTCAGCATCCTTTGGTTTCCACACTGTTTCCTGGGAATAATAGTCAGGGAAAATGCAGTGTCTCAGGGTAGCAGGGTAGCTCCTATGGGAGGAGCAAGTACAACATCAGTTTGGCTTTCAGATCTCCAGTGTGTGATTTCACCCCTCGTGTTGCCCTTAGGTGGCAGATGATGGCTATGGGGTCTCCTACATGATTGCAGGCGAGAACATGATTTTCTTCCATGTCTCCAGCAAGTTCTCAAGCTCAGAGACAGTGAGTCTCTCCTCCTCCAGCTCAGGCCTGAGGAAGGGCTGCCATCTGGCTGAGGAACAGTCCTTGCTTGTGGGGACAGGGGTGGTGGCACACCTAAAAATGCATCTGAACTCTCGGTTCCCACAGAATGCCCAGCGCTTTGGGAACCACATCCACCAAGCCCTGCTGGACATCGCTGATCTTTTCCAAGTTCCCAAGTCTGACAGCTGAGGGCTGGGGAAATGCCAGCTGCCCTTTCGCCCCGAAGTTGTGGAGGAAAGGGCCTGTGGCCAGCTCCCAGGCATGAGAAGTAGCCATGCACAGATGCCCAAGCTCTGAGGACAGCTCTGGCAGAAAGTGCTCCTGTGAAGATGCTGCTCCCTGAAAACCCTGGAGGTGGGATTGAAGCAGGAGGGAATTTTGATTTTTTTTTTCTTGGTAGATAACTAATAAAAATAAGGCTATGTAATTATCTCTCAGCCCTTAGATACCTGTGTTTTGTTTGGAACTAGAAGGCCCTCTTCCTGTCTCATCTCAGACCAGAGAGGTGGCGAGGGAAAGACTGGGGCTGGGCAAATAGTCATGTGAAACTTGTAACCTGCTTTGAAATGTGTGTCTCTGCTGAATGATGGAGGCTCTGAGATTACTATTCACACTCACATGTGTTGGGAATAATTTTTTTTTTTTCCACCCAGGGTCTCATTCTGTTGCTTGGGCTAGAGTGCAATGGCATCATCTTAGCTCACTACAATTTCAAACTCTTGGGCTCAGATGATCCTCCGGTCCTAGCCTCCCAAGTAACTAGGGCTGCAGGTATAATCCACCACACCCAGCTAAATATTTTTTTATTTTTGTAGAGATCCCTGGGGTCTCTTTATGCTGGTTTTGAACTTCTGGCCTCAAGTGATCCTCCTTCCTTGGCTCCCAAAGTGCTAGGATTACAAGTATGAGCTACCACACCCAGCCTAAATTCTGATAGAGCTGCCACTAAAAAAATAAATAAACAAAAAAATGAATATTTAGGAAAAGTATAAGTAGGCACTCAATTACTATTTCTGCCTGCTGAATGAATTTAGATCTCGGCACTCTTCAGTTCTGGGCTTTCACTTAAGAACTAATATTTTTTCAGAACCCACCACAGGCTCAGCGCCTGTAGCTAAAGTGGCTAAGGTGCCAGCCACATACACCAGAGCTGGCAGGTTTGAATCCAGCTCAGGCTGGCCAAACAACAATGACAGCTACAACCAAAAAATAGCCAGGTGTTGTGGCAGGCGCCTGTAGTCCCAGCTACTAGGGAGGCTGAGGCAAGAGAATCACTTAAGCCCAGAAGTTGGAGGTTGCTGTGAGCTATGATGCTACGGCACTCTACCCAGGGCAACAGCTTAAGGCTCTGTCTCAAAAAAAAAAAAAAAAAAAAGAACCTACCACAGACTTGGCCCTGTTTTGGGGATTCAGTGTCGAACAAGGCACTATCATTCACTACTAGTGAGGCATGATCAGGGGACAGAGCGACTGGCAGAAACCAGGAAGCTTTTGAAATAATCCATTTAGCCAGTACAGTCATGCATCACTTAATGACAGGGATATGTTCTGAGAAATTCATCAGTAGGTGATTTAGTTGTATGACTATCATAGAGTATACTTATGCAAACCTAGATAGTTAGCCTGCTACACGCTTAGGCTAGGCTATGAGTCTACACAGCATGTGACTGTACTGAATACTATAGGTAATTGTTACACCATGGTATTTGTATATCTAAATTTATCTAAACATAGAAAAAGTACAGTAAAAATATGGTATAAAAGATAAAAAAAAAAATGTGTCACCTGTATTGGGCATTTACCATTACTGTGAATGGAGCTTATAGAACTGGAAGTTGCTCTGGGTTAATCAGTGAATAAGCAGTAAGTGAATGTGAAGGCCCAAGACATTACTGTATGCTACTGTATACTTTATAAACACTGTATACTTAGGCCACACTAAATTTATTTAATTTTTTTCTTTCATTAATAATAAATTAACCTTAGCTTACTGTAACTTTTTTACTCTATAAACTTGCTAATTTTTTAAAACTTTTGTAATAACACTTAGCTTAACACACATTGTACAGCTATACAAAAATATTTTCTCTATGTTCTTATTCTATTCTATTCTTTTTTCTACTTTTAAATTCTTTTTTCAGGGCAGCACCTGTGGCTCAAGCAGTAGGGGCACCAGCCTCATATACTGGAGGTGGCAGGTTCAAACCCGGCCCTGGCCAAAAAACTGCAAAAAAAAAAAAAAAAAAAAAATCAATAAATAAATATTCTTTTTTCTACTTTTTAAGGCTTTATTAAAAATGAAGACACAGGGCGGCGCCTGTGGCTCACAGGAGTAGGGTGCTGGCCCCATATGCCGGAGGTGGCAGGTTCAAACCCAGCCCCAGCCAAAAACTGCAAAAAAAAAACTGAAGACACAAACATGCACATTAACCTAGGCTTACACAGGATCAACATCAGTAATATTGTCCTACTGGAAGGTCTTCAGCGGCAATGACAGGCATAGAGCTATCATCTTCTATGACAACAGTCCCTTCTTCTGGAATATCTACTGAAGGACCTGCCTGAGGCTGTTTTACAGTTAACTTTTTTTTTTACACAAATAGAAGTACTCTCTAAAATAATGATAAAAAGTATAGTATAGTAAGGCCAGGTGCAGTGGCTCATGCCTGTGATCCTAGCACTCTGGGAGGCTGAGGCCAGCGGATTGCTTGAGCTCAGGTGTTCGAGATGAGCTGGAGCAACAGCAAGACCCTGAAAACTAGCCAGGCATTGTGGCAGGTGCCTGTAGTCCCAGCTACTGGTGAAGCTGAGGCAAGAGGACTGCTTACAACCAGGAGTTTGAGGTTGCTGTGAGCTATGACACCACAGCACTTTATCCTGGGTGACAGAGTAAGACTGCCTCAAAAAAAAAAAGTATAGTAAATACATAAACCAGTAACATAGTCATTTACTGTCATTATGAAGTATTATGTACCGTGTATAATGGTACATGCAATACTCTTATATGGCTGCCAGTGCAGTAGATTTGTTTATACCAGCATCACCACAAAAATATGAGTAATGTATTGTCCTATGATGTTATAACAGCTACCACATCATAGGCAACAGGAATTTTTCATCTCTGTTATAATCTTACGGTACCACCATCATATATGCAATCCATCCTAGATAGGAATGCTGTTATACCATATATGACTGTACTTACTGGGTGCCCACAATGTGAAAGGCACAGTGATACAACATTAAACAAAACTGGCAAACACAATGCCATCTTGTGGGGTTTAGAGTCCAGTAAGGGAGATTGATAAGAAGAATGTGTAAATTTTACATAGTGAGATGGGGATAAGTTTTTTGTTTTTTTTTTTTTGTAGAGACAGAGTCTCACTCTATCGGCCTCGGTAGAGTGCCGTGGCGTCACACAGCTCACAGCAGGCCAGGCTTGAACCTGCTACCCTCGGTATATGGGGCCGGCACCCTACCCACTGAGCAACAGGCGCCGCCCAATGGTGATAAGTTCTAAGGAAAAAAGTAAGCAAGGGGATAGGAGTAGGGCACTGGCCCCATATACCGAGGGTGGTGGGTTCAAACCTGGCCATGGCCAAAATTGCAACAACAACAAAAAAGTTATACCTATGCTCACAAAATGTTACATTCCATAGCAGAGCTTTCTTGGGCATCCAAAAGTATTTTCACAGACTTCTGCCTCTTAGGGCACCTGTGTATCCTCCCTTGTGAAATTGTCTGGGGTTTGGTAACCTTCTGGAGACATCAGCTCAGTCAGTCCTGTGACAGCAGTGAACAGAAGTTCCAACAAGCTGGCTTATAATTAATGTTGAAATTCAGTCATTAAAGTTTTTTTTTTATTGTTTTGTTTTTGGTTAAGGTGAGATGAGGAAGCATAGTGCTAAACTAGGATATAAAGCTCAAGTGGCAACCGAAATATGCTTCCCTATGTCTGCAGATCTGCATTATTTAAGGCTAGCAGCCATAACAGATAAATCCCAAAATCTCAATGGCTTTAAGCTTTAGCCCAATACAAGTTAAATTTTTGCTCAAGTCAATCCAGTTGGCTAAGATGGGGGCTCTACATCATTTACTCAAGGACCTAGGCTGACAGATGCCCTGCCTTCAGCAGATGGCTCCCATGCTGTCTTGGGCATCCACACCACAGGTGTATGGGGTGGGGGTCTGTGGGGGAGACAAAGAGGGAATCTTATGGAAGGATTTGGCGATCCTGGCCTGAACATGGTACAAAGCTCTTCTATCCACCCCCACTGCCTGGGCTCAAATTGCAAGCTTGGGAATTGTAGTCTGGCTGTGTGTCCAGGTTGTAAAGGAAACATTTGGTGACAGCTGGTGTCAGACACACAAGGGCATGAACAAACCAGCCTGATGGTCTTCCTGAGAACCTATGCTTCGTGGCCTGGTAGTTGTGAAACTGGAAATATTTGACCATTCAGCTGCTCGCTCAACAAATGTTTGCCACCTTTTGTGTCAAGTGCTGTCCTGTACACTGAGGACAGGGCAGTCAGACACACAGGGCCCTACGTGCATGTCCTTAAGCTCTGTTAGGAGCCTAGGAGGTCACATAACAGTCAGGCACCACGCGTCCGTGACTGGGTCTGTAGCAGCCCGGTACCTGCTGCCCTCTGCACGGTTCTCCTTCAGTCTCCGTGACTGGTCAATCGGAGCCTACCTGGAGGACTGGCCGGGGCCTCCCCGCCGGGGCCGCCCCGCCCCTTCCGTTCCACAAACCAACCAATGAAGGCGAGATGCCATTTCCGGAGGTGGATCTAGTAACGGAAAGGGGCGGGGCGTCGTTGCCGAGGAGCCGCCTCTTGCCTCTAGCCGACGCTGGGAGCAACAGAGCAGGACTCCAGCGTTGGCTGAGCAGGAGGTGAGCTCGTCCGTCCGCCCACCGCGGGCCAGACCCTCCGGCGAGCCCCGACCCGCAGGCTCCGCCTGGATCCTGTCATAGTGTCCATCCAACCCCTCACAGCAGGCCCTGCAGCCCTCACTCCTCTCCCCTCCTCAACCACCTCATCCCTTACCTCAGCCTCCTCACTCTCACCTCAGCCTCCTCACCCCTCACCTCAGCCTCCTCACCCCTCACCTCAGCCTCCTCACCCTCACCTCAGCCTCCTCGCCCTCACCTCAGCCTCCTCACCCCTCACCTCAGCCTCCTCACCCCTCACCTCAGCCTCCTCGCCCTCACCTCAGCCTCCTCACCCCTCGCCTCAGCCTCCTCACTCTCACCTCAGCCTCCTCACCCCTCACCTCAGCCTCCTCGCCCTCACCTCAGCTTCCTCACCCCTCACCTCAGCCTCCTCACCCCTCGCCTCAGCCTCCTCGCCCTCACCCCTCGCCTCAACCTCCTCACCCCACATTCCTCACCCCTCGCCTCAGCCTCCTCACACCACATTCTAATCCTGAACTCTATAGCCTTAGACTTCTCACCCCATATACCTGCACCTCTCACCCTAACCCACCACACCTGTGCTGCCTGGGCTTCACACACCACCTCATGTTCCAGGCTCCTGCAAACTACCTCACATTCATCTACACACCAGGACCGGGCCCAGACCCTTCGTACCACTCTCCAGGACTCCGCCACCCATACATTGCACATACATTCTACACTGCTCACACTCTCCAGACCCTCATCCTTCACAAAAGAGTGAATTTCTGAGCCAGGTGCCCCTAGTGTCCACCTTTCCCATTTCAAGAGGAGTCTCACACTCAAACTCTTTGTACTGGGAAAGACCCTCGGATCATCAATAGGACCGCAGGCCCTTCTATTCTGCATATCTCTGTATCCCTCAATCCCTAGCACCCCCATTCTATCAAGTCCTTCACACCCAAAGTGATACCTAATCCAGACCTTTCCCACCCCCACACTCCCTCTGCCCACCCTAACTCCCATTTTCTTGGGCTGGCTCAGGCCTTTCTCCATCCCACTTAAACCAGTATCCTAGGCAACCTCATGAGGAAGACATGCCATGAATTATAATCCTACAGCCTTCTTTGTCCACATCAGCTCTCACACCTTCTCCCTGGATCCACTTTCCAGATTCATCCTTCCTCTGAGATCAAACCACTCTGGCTATAGCCTCCACCCTTCCAGGTGTTTCACACATGTTCTATGGTCATCTACCCATCCCTCCTCTACCCCATCCCCACCCATCCTCTTGCCCACTCCTTAAACTACTCTCTTACTTGTGCCCTCAATGTCCTTACCTTGTCCACTCACTGCATATACGTTTCACATTCCCAAGCCTCTTCTACACTTAATCTCTGTGCCATCCTAAGGTTCTGAGGATACTGCACAGCCATCAAACCTCAGCCACTATACCATTGCTTCTGTACTGCATGCCTAAGTGCTCTAGGGAGGTGTAGAGCTTTACTAAACCTTTATCATTCTCAAACTAAGAAATTTATTCACAGGAGAAAAATATTTTCATTGCCATTTATGAAGCAGTGAGAGACTATCAGGCCTGAATTTCCCCCTTGCTGTCCCACCTTGACCTCTCCCTATTTTACTCCATCCCTACTTCTTTATCTTCCTCCCTTACCTTCACAGGATAAGGTGAGCCTTTACCAGTCTGAGAAGTTCCTGTACCATCAATTACCCTGTCTCTTGATTTGTTAGCCTTTTTTGTTCAACCAGCTCTTTCCACACAGTCTGGAAATATAAATAATACAAAAAAAAACCTTCACTCTGCATCACCTTCTAGTTAATCTTCTGTTTTCCTACCCTCTTCATCTAACTGTACACAGTGTTTTGGCTAATGATCTATTAATTATTTAATTCATGGAAATCTTTTTTTTTTTCTTTAATTTGACAGAGTTTCACTGTCTCCCTTGGTACAGTGATGTGGTATCACAGCTCACAGTAAGTTCAAACACTTGGGCTTAAGCAATTCTCTTGCCTCAGCCTCTGGAGTAGCTGGGACTACAGGCACCCACCACAACACCCGGCTATTTGTTGGTTGCAGTTGTCATTGTTGTTTAGCTGGCCCGGGCCAGGTTCAAACCCACCAGCCTTGGTGTATGTGGCTGGTGCCCTACCCACTGAGCTATGGGTATCGCCAAATTCATGGAAATCTTTTTGCTACTTTTACTGTTTCCCTCAAACAGTTCTCACTGAGATGACCAGTAACACCCAAATCTATGAATTTACTGAGCCCTTTTGTAATATTTGATACTGGTATAATATCTTTCAACTTAAAACAAAAACACCTATGACTCTACATTACATTCCAGGTACTGGCACATTTCTCTCCTCTTTGAAGCAAAACTCACAAATTTCTACTTCTTTTCTTTTTTTTTGAGACAGAGTGTCACTTTGTCTCCCTGGTAGAGTGCCATGGCATCATAGCTCACAGCAACCTCAGACTCTTGGGCTTAAGAAATTCTCTTGCCTCAGCCTCCCGAGTTGCTGGGACGCCTGTTACACACCCAGCTATTTTTATTTTTTATTTTTATTTTTTCTGAGACAGTCTCAAGCTGTCGCCTTCAGTAGAGCGCTGTGGTGTCACAGCTCACAGCAACCTCAAACTCTGGGGCTTAAACGATTCTCTTGCCTCAGCCTCCCAAGAAGCTAGGAACACAAGCGCCCACCACAACCCTCCAGTGATTTTTTTTTTTTTTTTTTTGTAGCGACAGAGTCTCACTTTATCGCCCTCGGTAGAGTGCTGTGGTGTCACATAGCTCACAGCAACCTCCAACTCCTGCTCTTAGGCGATTCTCTTGCCTCAGCCTCCCGAGTAGCTGGGACTACAGGCGCCCGCCACGACGCCCGGCTATTTTTCTGTTTTGCAGTTCTGTGAGGCTGGGTTTGAACCTGCCACCTTCGGTATATGGGGCTGGCACCCTACTTAATGAGCCACAGGCACCGCCCTCTCCAGTGATTTTTGTTGTTGTAGTTGTCATTGTTGTTTTAGCAGGCCCAGACTGGTTACGAACCCACTAGCCTCGGTGCATGTGGCTGGCACCCTACCCACTGAGCTACAGGCATCACTCAACCCAGTTATTTTTAGAGACAGGGTCTCACTCTAGCTCAGGATGGTCTTGAACTTGTGAGTTTAGGCAATCCACCTCCCTCCCAGAGTGCTGGGATTACAGGTGTGAGCCACCACATCCAGCCTCCTTTCCCTTCTCTTTAAAAACATTTCAGTCAGGGCTCAGCACCTGTAGCTTAGTGAGTAGGTGCCAGCCACATACACTGAGGCTGGCAGGTTCATGCCTGGCCCAGGCTTGCTGAACAACAATGACAACTGCAACCAAAAAATAGGTGGGGCATTGTGGCAGGTGCCTGTAGTCTCAGCTACTTGGGAGGCTGAGGCAAGAGAATCGCTTAAGCCCAAGAGTTAGAGGTTGCCGTGAGCTGTGACAGTACTCTACCAAGGGTGACATAATGAGACTGTCTCAAAAAGAAATTTTTTTTTTTTTTTTGAGACAGAGCCTCAAGCTGTCACCCTGGATAGAGTGCTGTGGCATCACAGCTCACAGCAACCTCCAATTCCTGGGCTCAAGCGAGTCTCCTGCCTCTACCTCCCAAGTAGCTGGGACTACAGGCGC
>CAUYRH010135235.1:0-11964 GCA_963574655.1 Perodicticus potto | reverse complement strand
AATGTCTGTCCATATTGATGTATAATGAAAATGAATCACCACTCTTTAAGAAAAGCTCTTTGAAGCAAAACCAAACTTTTTTATCTCCTCCCTTGCCTTCCAAAAAGAAATAAATAGAACAAAGCAAATATCTTGACTCTTTTATATATATATATATATATAATATAGACTGCTAAAGGACTACTTCAGGATTTCAAGTGAATGTTTTTTATGCTGCCTTCAGAGGTTTAGGATTTGTACTTTTAGAACCTGCAGCCAATGGGAGACCAAACGTGTATTCCTTATTTCCAGTTGTGGTGTGCGTAAATACCTATCACTATAAACTATGTAGAATGGACAGTATGATAATATGCATGGTATAGATGTGGCATTTTGATTTGTCTTTACTCTGAAAATTATTTATACTTTTAACTATTGAACTTATTTATAAGGTTTTAAAAATGTTTTTTCTAGTATACTTTGTTATTTGTTCATATTCAGAAAACTTAGAAGAATATGTAAAATATAAATAATATCTCTGAGAGCAGTAAGTTTCCTCTTGTGCTTTGATCACTTGGGGGTTTTAATTAAAATCATATCACAAGGGACTTGTAACAGTACATAGTCAGAGAATGTCCCAGATCCATTGAAGATTGAGTTCCTTGACTTAATAAAAATGTACACCTCAGGGATCAACAGGAATTTAGACTTGCCCAACTCACATTTTATACTTAGACCTTGAGTAGCCTCCTTCTATAAATGGATTCAGTGGCCAGATTGGATTCTTCTGTGAAGATTTTTGTTAGTATTAAAAACTTCATTCATGGGCGGCACCTGTGGCTCAGCGAGTAGGGTGCCAGCCCATATACCAAGGGTGGCAGGTACAAGCCCGGCCCCGGCCGAACTGCAAAAACAAAAAATAGCCAGGCATTATGGCGGGCACCTGTAGTCCCAGCTACTCAGGAGGCTGAAGCAAGAGAATTGCCTGGGCCCGGGAGTTGGAGGTTGCTGTGAGCTGTGTGACGCCGCGGCACTCTACTGAGGGCGATAGAGTGAAACTGTCTCTAAAAAAAAAAAAAAACTTCATTCACATTGCCTAAATAATAACAATATGACTGTCATAAATTGAGTAGAAGTAGTTACTAGATGAGAAGGAATACCAATAAAATTTTTTAAAGGAAGGCATAAAAACAGACACTGTAGCAAAATAAGATGACAGAATTAAGGCCAAGCATAACTTTTATCAAAGTAAATGTAAAAATTGATTAAAGAACCTATCTTTCTTTAATTTTTTTTTTTTTTTTAATTTTGTTGTTGCAGTTTGGCCAGGGCTGGGCTTAAACTCGGCACCCTGGGTATATGGGGCCAGCACCCTAGTCACTGAGCCACAGGCACCACCCAGAACCTATCTTTCTTTAAATCCCACATTATATTTATGTTTTGTTTTGTTTTGTTTTTTGAGACAGAGCCTCAAGCTGTCACCCTGGATAGAGTGCTGTGACATCACAGCTCACAGCAACCTCCAACTCCTGGGCTCAAGCGAGTCTCTTGCCTCCGCCTCCCAAGGAGCTGGGACTACAGGCGCCCGCCACAACGCCCGGGCATTTTTTGGTTGCAGCCGTCATTGTTGTTTGGCGGGTCCGGGCTGGATTCGAACCCGCCAGCTCAGGTGTACGTGGCTAGCGCCTTAGCCCGTTGAGCCACAGGCGCTGAGCCCCCACATTATATTTAAAAAGACAGTAGAAACAAATACCAATAAGACACTTAAGTAAATTCTATACATTTTTTCATTAGGATACATAATTTCCAAAATGACAGAATTACATATGTTTGTAGAAGTTAGGGTATCCACATGGGAAACGTTTCAAACTAGTGCTGTTTTTCTCTGGAGTGGGCCTAAGTAAGTGTTGAGAAAAGAAAGAGACTTAACCCTTTACAACCCTTATGCCTATCTTCGAATACCTTTTAGCTCCTAGTTCCCTTGGGGGGGGGGGGAAGCACAGGGAGTACTAACAATGCTAGTATCTTAGAAATATGCATTTATATGCACATATTTGTTTTGGGAATTTCAAGTAGAAGAAAAATGTGTACTTTGGTGTGTACTTTGACTTCTTTTGTAATGTTTCCCATGTTTTCTTTGTCGATTTTTATCTTTCGATACATATTTTCATCCTTGACCCTTTAGTCTCTAAATCCACAGGCCACATGCCAATTATTTGAGGCCTGTTTTGCTTATCTGTGTGTTGCATACCATGAAAATTATGTATGGACTTTTTTTTTTGCTCATGAGCTTTTGTTAGTTTTTGTGTATTTAATGTGTGGCCCAAGATAACACTTCTTCCAAAATGGGTCAGAAAAAATAGGTTGGACACCTCTGCTTTAGAGAGAATGTTGTAGACATCATGCACTCTGTCCTTTACTACTACATATGTGTATGCCATAAGAGTAAGCATACTATCTTACCTAAGTACAGTTAACAAATTCAGAAATTTAACAGCGATAAAATATAGTTCATATTCAGATTTCTTTTGTTTATTACTAATATTTTCTTTAACTACAGGATCCGGTCCAGTATCATGTGTTCTATGGTCATGACTCTTTAATCTAGAACAGTTCGTCAGGTTTTCTTTGTCTTTTATAATGTTTTGTATATTTGAAAAATAAAAGGCAGCTAAAGGATAGAATTTGGGTTTGTGATTTTCTAATGTTTCCTCATGGTTAAACTCAGGTTGTACAGTGTGTCTTGAAATACTGTAAGTGATATGTCCTTCAGCTATCCCACCTGGATGCACAGAATGTCCCTTTGTTCCTTACTGGTGATATTAATTTTGATCACTTGGATAAGATGTCCAGTTTTTCTACTGTATAATCACTGTTTTTCCTTTTATGATTAGTGGGTAATTGTGAGGAGAAACTTTGAGATTGTGTTAATAATTCTTTTCCTCATCAAACCTGCTCCTTCTGGATTTAGCATCCTTTGGTAATTCATCTAAATAAATTTTTGCTAGGATTTTTGCAAAAATGTGATTTTTTTTCAGAGGTTTCCCTTTATCAGCTTAGAATAAATGCTTTTTCTCCTGAACCATTTGAATGTTCATCACAGATGTGATGCTTCTTTATCCCAAATATGTTAAGTTTGTATTTCCTAAGAATAAGAGTTTTCCTACTTAACCATAGAATAGATTTCCTACTTAACCATAGAATAATTACATTAACATACTACTATTAGCAAACCTTTTCCATATTTTGCTAATTGTTTCAGTAATGTCCTTTGTAGGAAAAAAAATACTGGTCTGGGATCCAATCGGGGATAATGATAATGAGTTACATTTATTTGTCATGTCTCCAGTCTCCTTTAATCTGGAACAGTTCTTCAACTAGACTTTCAAAAATGTCAACATCATGAAATACATGATCAGGTTTTATATAGAATGACCCTTCATTTGAATTTTTCTGATGTCTCTTAATTAGACTGGCGCTATGCATTCTTGGCAGGAGTACCACAGACGTACTTTTCAGTACATCATGTGGGGTCATTTGTCTCATTAATCACTTGTTTCAGATAGTATCTACTAGCTTCCTCTGTAAAGTTTCTAATTTTTTCTAGTAAATTAATAAGCACTTTATAAAGAAATACTTTAAGATTCTTAAGTATTCTGCTTCTCAATAAATTTTCACACACTAATTTTAACATTCAATGATATAGTTGAATTGTGATTTTTCCAATTTTATTATTCCTTCTATGTGTATTAGGTGGCATTCTGGAAGGACAATTTTTCTGTTTTTCTCACCCATATTAGTGTATTAGTATAAACCCATGGATTCCTATACTATGCAGTCCTTTACTGTCACTTGTTTTAATATCATATTATCCCAAATTTGGCCAATGGGAGACCTTTTGACATGGTCTTATTATTCTTTGAGCGTTCTTTTTCAGCATAGAATATTCCAAGTTTACCTTGGTTTATTTTTGTATTTTTTCCTCCCACATCAGTGCTGGAATCAGCCATGTCTCCCAAGATCCTTAATGTCTATTAGTAGATAATAGTTGTCATTGCTTTTAGGCCTCTTTGACATAATGAGCTAGGAAACATACACAGGAGATTGTAGAACCTCTGTAAGTTGACCACCCAAGGTCAACTGTTGTTGACTGTAACAAACTGGTCAACATGCGGAAGTGATCAACATTGGGAACTAGGCCTACTGTACTGATGTGTACATGTGCATGTCCAGTCTGTGAAAACTAGGTCAGCTTAAGGAGGTGGTCAGGGTAGAGAGGTGGTCTGCTATGCAGGTTTTGATATATATTAGAAATCACAAGTTTTACTGACATCTCTGATTCTAATCCAACTGCATAGGGTTCTTCCTTGCCTTCCCCCATTCCATATTCTTCCATGGTGAAAATTTTGGTACCCAGCATTGTCAGTGTAATTATTCATTCACAGAACTGTGAATATTTTTATATTGGACATGTATACATACTTTTGGTAATTAAAAATAATTTTTAAAAAATCTAGGTAGGCTCAGCGTAGTGTTACACATGTGAATGTCATTCATCTCTATATTAAGGGAAAAAACATGGGAATTTCTGTGCATATACTGCTTCCCAAATAAACCAGGCAAGTTTGCAAATGGTGCCAAATACCTCCCATACAGCCAGCTTTTATTGGACTTCAACTTCGTTCTCAACCTAGTCAGACTGCTGTTATTGTTTCCAAAATTTTTGGTCACAAGCAAGAACTTGATACGCAACCCATCAAATTCATGTAGAATTGTAAAAGTGAGGTCAACAATAAAAACAAGGAAAATATACTGAAAGAATAATAAGAAAAGAGAGAAGTTCAAAAGCAATGATTTTGGAAACAAAAACCTTAGTTTAAAACTGGAGTAAGGTAGGACTAGGAGAATGGAGAAAGGGACAAATTTGAAAGAACTGATAAAAGATTTGACAGCCTAACTGTGAAGGTGTCCATGAGTCACAGTGTCTGTTTAGATGTGGTAATAGTACATCTATCCACCAGATGGCAATGATGCTCTTTCTTAGTTTTTAATTTGCCATGATACTTAAAGATTTGTACTTACAGCAACTTAAAAATCAACTAGATGGACTTAAGTTTCTGACAGCATTATGAGTAAGATTGCCAGACAAACTTACCATACAACAACTAAAAGGCTGGAAAAAATATATATGGTATATGTATATACAAGAAAAATATAATTTTAAAATGAGTGCAATTAAACTGGCAAGAAGTAATTGTGATCTTCAGATGATAGAATAAAAAAAGAGAGAAAGTACAAATTCAAATGGTAAAGTGGCACCAAAGCTAGTGCTTGCCTCAGGAATAATGGCCAATCCCTCACGGTCTAAAGCCTGTATTTTAAAGGGCATCACATCCATGGAAGAAAAAGCCCAGGACTTGAGCAAGGTGAGGAGATTAGATCAGAGATGTGTGCATAAAGCATGGAGCCCTGAAAAGCAGCAATTTTAGTGGTTTGCTAGAATATGTATCCTAGAGTACCTATACACAGAGAAGAACAGTGGGAATATCTTTGTATTATGACCTTACCCCTGGGAAGAGCAAGTAAGAAAAAAATTGAAAACCTCTCCAGAAACCTCAGCATAAAGATCCAATTATGGAAAATAGAAAATTAAAACTGAGACATGAAAGACAGAGGGAAAAGATCTGACATACATCTAAAGTTCCAAAAGAAGCGATTCTCTCTACATTTATATGTAAGACTTTTCGTAACAAATGGTTTTTTAAAAAAACTGAAATAGACATGTTAGGCAAACAGATTCACACTAGAAGATACTCCAAAAGGTTTATTTTAGGAAGAAGGAAATGAGCTCAAGGAAAGGAAGATCTGGAATGCAAGTAAGAATGGTGAAACCCAATGAATGGTAAATAAGTAGATAACTGTGGGCAAACACTGATTATATAAGATAATATCTAATGCATGGATGATAATATACTAAAAAAAAAATTATAGTTGAGTTGATTAGATTAATCAAAAAAGAGGAAAAAGACAAACTTTCAACTTGATCAAGTTAAAAAATATATGTTAAAGGCTCGGCGCTGTGGCTCAAGCGCCTAAGGCGCCAGTCACGTACACCTGAGCTGGTGGGTTTGAATCCAGCCCGGGCCCGCCAAACAACAATGACGGCTGCAACCAAAAAATGGCCGGGGGTTGTGGCGGGCGCCTGTAGTCCCAGCTACTTGGGAGGCGGAGGCAGGAGACTCGCTTGAGCCCAAGAATTTGAGGTTGCTGTGAGCTGTGATGCCACGGCACTCTATCCAGGGTGACAGCTTGAGGCTCTGTCTCAAAAAAAAAGAAAGAAAGAAAAAATACATGTTAAATTTTCATAAATAACAATACAGGTAGCGCACATAACTTTCAAACCAGAGGTATGTGGAATAAAAGGGAAAATTCCAAAAGAAGTCATTAGAGGAAGAGGAAAAAAGCAAATTTTGGGAAAAGAGCAAGGAACAAAATAAGGTAGGAGAACTAAATACAAATATGAATATAATAAATTTTTCACTTAAAGTAGACAAATATTGTCACATTGATTTAAAAAGTTTCAGCCATCATACAATAACCAAAATTGTTGATAACATTATTATAGAGAAAATAAGGCTTAAGGCAAAAAATGTTGCTAGAAGTAAAGATCATTACGTATTGATAAAAGGTTCAAGTTTCCAAGGAGATGAACAATTCAGTTAGGAAGTTTGATCTAATGGACATGTATAAAACATTGCTCCAAAAAGTGAATAATCAGGCGGCGCCTGTGGCTCAGTGGGTAAGGTGCTGGCCCCATATACTGACGGTGGTAGGTTCATACCCTAGCCCCGGCCAAACTGCAACAACAACAAATAAAATAAAATAATAAAAAAAAAGTGAATAACATACATTCTTCTTTTTTTTTTTTTTAATTATTTTTTATTGAGTCATAGCTGTGTACAATAATTCAGTCATGGAGTACAGTGTGCGGGCTTCACATACAATCGGAGATAAGTATACATTCTTCTTAAGCAGACAGGGAACATTTACAAAAAATAATCATGTACTAGACTATAAGGTCTCAACAATTTTCAGAAACTTGACATCCAAAAAATCAGTCTCTAACCATGACACATTTAGGTTAGAAATCAACAGCAGAAAGATAATTTTTAAAAGCCATATATTTGGAATTTAAAACAGTCTTCTAAACCAATGAGTCAAAAGTCATAGTGGAAATTAGAAGACAATCAAATGATAAATATTTTATCAAAACTGTGGGATACAAGTAAAGTGGAATTTAAAGGGGAAACATACAGTTAAATAGGAAAAGTCAAAAGGCTGACAATTAATGAGCTAAGAATTCAACTTAAGTTAAAAAACAACAAATGTAGTGGGCCCAGCTCAGTGGCTCATGCTTATAATCTCAGCCCTTTAGGAGGCCGAGGTGGAGGATCACTTGACACTAGAGTTTGAGACCAGCCTGGGCAACATAGCAAGACTCCATGTATACAAAAATCTTTTTATGCCAATATGTTTTTTTTTAGGGTACAAACCACTAGGTTATAATGTTTGCATTTGTTAGGTAGAGTCCCTCTTGTAGATGTGTCCTGCACCCAGGAGGGTGTGCCATATACTCTTACATTGTGCCCATTAAGTGGAAGCACACTAATTCCCCTCCCGTCTCCCCTCCCCCCAACTTGAATTGAAGTGAGTCTTTCTCTTACGTGGGCATATATTAGAACATCATCTGGCTTCATATTAGTATTGAGTACATTAGATAACTTGCTTTTCCTTTTTTGTGATACTTTACTAAGAAGAATGTATTTCAGCTCCATCCAGGTTAATATAAAAGATGTAAAGTCTCCCTATTTTTTAATGCCAAATAGTATTCCATGGTATACGTTTACCACAGTTTGTTAATCCATTCCTGGGTTGATGGACCTTTAAGTTGTTTCCACATCTTGGCAATTATAAATTGAGCTTCAATAAACAATCTAGTGCAAATGTCCTTATGGTAAAATGTTTTTTTTCTTCTGGGTAGATGCCCAGTAATAGGATTGTAGGATGAAATGGGAGGTCTACTTTGAGTTGTTTGAGGATTCTCCATACTTTTTTTTTTTTTTGCTATGAAAATTTTTATTTTTATTTTATTATTTTTTTTAATTTATTTTCTTTATTAAATCACAGCTGCATACATTAGTGCAATCAATGGGTACAATGTGCTGGTTTCGCATACAATCTGAAATGTTTTCATCCAACTGTTTAACATAGCCTTCATGGCATTTTCTTTATTTTTTTTTCCAGTGGTAAGACAATTTATTTACAGAAAAGAATACAGAAAACACTAAAGCTCCTGGTAGAGAGAGAGAACTCAAGTGGGGAGAGAAAAGCTCTCTCCATTTCTCTTCCGGTCTTTTCCCATCTCCCCCTTTAGGTTTTTAGTCTCAGGGTATATATAGGTGTATGGGTTCCTTGGCCAGGAAACGAATGAACACAGTCCCTTCCGCTGGGGGCAAGGTGAATGAATGTATCAATGAATGAACACAGTCCCTTCCGCCGGGGCAAAGTGAATGAATGTATCAATGAATGGACACAGTCCATTCATGGAATTGAGGCCTAGGAAATTCATATGAAATTGACCTAGGCATAGGAAATGGGGGTTCCACATTTTGTCCTAAGTGTAAAGTGAAGGAGACACCAAGACACAGGTGTCTCCTCGGCAGTTGTCCGGCCTTTTTGGCTACTGGAGCCTCCGGTGGGGATTGGAGGTCCCCCTCCTTGCCTGTCATCCAGCCCGCTGGTTCTTCAGCTGGCTGCCGCAGCACGATACCACCAAGGAGGAGGCAGCAGTTCCGCCAGCTTAGCTGGGCTGGCTAGGGCGCCAAATGTCCTGCATCAATTCTCCCTCTCCGAGTATAAACTCCAACTGCTGTTAGGGAAAAGGGGCAAAGAATCGATCTAACTGCTTCCTGCTGAATCTGGCGATGATAGAAGGGGGCAGTTAGGGTTTCTCCGGAGGGAGAGTGATACAGGGGTTCATGGACTGGAACCATCTTTATTGCGTGTGACTTGATGACATTCCTGGAAAACATAAATCTGATTAGTAGAATCAGTAATAGGCAAAGGTACAACAGCATCAGGTCAGAAGCACTTACTCAGTGATGCTAAAAGAAAACCATATTAGGATTTTTCTTGCTGTTTCCTAAATGATAACTTCAAACTTTCTTTTGGCTCACAAGTGTAGGTGGTCTGTGGTTGGCTGTGTTCATTGCCTGCCTCCGTAGAAGATGGAGGGTTCCAGGATTTTACTCGTAAATGATGTATACAGGAACCGACTCCTATAACTTTAACAGCTGTAGAAGAAAACAAGATAACAGGAAAGGGGACCTCCCAAGTTGGGGTTAGGGAAGGTGAATTAGAGGGGAGAGTTTTGATAATGACTAGATCTCCAGGAGGGGAAAGTTCCTGTTCTAGTTAGTATGTCCCTCCCCAAACGGGGAGCAGGACTTTCAGGGATGATTAGGGAGGCATGAGAGAACAGCAAGTCATCCCAATTGCAGCTTAGAGGCTGGAAGAAAAATTTGGTAACCGACTTTCCAGACACCCCCTGTATAGTTATGGATTTGGGAGAAAAAAGACCAGGGTTAGAGAGAAGTACAGAATAGGTTGCTCCAGTGTCCAAAAGAAATGTTATCTCCTGGCACTCCATACTTCTTTCCATAGATGCTGTATTAGTTTGCAGTCCCACCAGCAGTGTAAAAGTGTTCCCTTTTCTCCACATCCACACCAACATCCTCAGCTTTGGGACTTTGTGATATGGGGTATTCTCACTCGGGCTAGGTGATATCTCAAGGTGGTTTCGATTGGCATTTCTCTGATGATTAGAGATGATGAGAATTTTTCCATATGTTTGTCAGCCATTTGTCTTCTTTAGAGAAGGTTCTTCTGTTCATGTCTCTTGCCCAGTGATAGATGGTATTGCTTGCTCTTTTTTGATGATTAATGTGAGTTCTCTATACAATCTAGTTATCAATCCTTTATACAAAACATTTTTTAAAAATCAGCCAGCTGTGGTTGCAGGTACCTGTAGTGCTAGGTACTTGGGAGGCTAAGGTAGGAGATTACTTGAGCCCAGGAGTGCAAGATTACAGTGAGCTATGATAATGCCACTGCACTGGAGTCAGGGTGGCAGAGTGAGACCCTGCCTATAAAGCAAACAAACAAGCAAAAAATCCAAAGTAGGTGAGAAGAAGAAATTAATAAAAACAAAAGTATAAATGAATCACATATAAAACAAAAGTTCAATAGATGAAATAGAGCTCAATGGGAGAAAATGGTTCTTTGTAAAAACTAATTCTAGAACTTCAAGACTGATAAAAAAAAGGAAGAGTCAAGTTTAGGAATAAACAATGGGACATAATTATAGATACAACAAAGAAAGAATAGAATAGTATTTAGTATGTCAATATATTTTGTTAATAGATGAAATGGATATTTTCCTTTAAAAATATGATTGACTCACACCTATAATCCTAGCATTCTGGGATTGGATTGCTTGAGCTCAGGAGTTCGAGACCTACTTGAGCATGAGTGAGACCTCGTCTCTACTAAAAATGGGAAAACTAGCTGGACATAGTAAGGTACCTGAAGTCACAGCTGCTCAGGAGGCTGAGGCAAGAGGACTGCTCAAGCCCAAGAGTGTGAGGTTACTGTGAGCTATGATGACACCACAGCACTCGACCCAGGGTGACAGAGTGAAAATCTGTCTCAAAAGAAAAAAAAAAGGCTCAGCATCATAGCACAGTTGTTATGGCCCCAGCCATATACACCAAGGGTGGTGGTTTCAAACCCAGCCCGGGCCAGCTAAACAACAATGACAACTGCAACAAAAAAATAGCTGAGCATTGGGGCAGGCACCTGTGTTCCCAGCTACTTGGGATGCTGAGGCAAGAGAATCACTTAAACCCAAGAGTTTGAGGTTGCCGTGAGCTGTGACACCATGGCACTCTATCCAGGGTGACATACTGAGACTCTGACTAAAAAAATAAAAATAAAAATAAAAATAAAGGTCAAAAATTAAACTAACCAAAATTAAAATGCAAGTAAGCCAAAGAAAATATTTTTTAAAAATATGATTGAAACTGGCTGGGTGCAGTGGCTCACTTGTATAATCCTGGGAGGTTTAGATGGTGGATTGCTTGAGCTCAGGAGTTCGAGACCAACCTGAGCAAGAGCAAGACCTTGTCTCTACTGAAAATAGAAACGTTAGGTAGATGTTGTGGGAGGGGCCTGTAGTCCCAGCTATTCTGGAGGCTGAGGCAGGAGGATCGCTTGAACCCAAGACTTTGGGGTTGCTATGAACTAGGCTGACATCAGGGTATTGGAGCAACAAAGTGAGTCTGTCTCATCAAAAACCTTCAAAAAAAAATTGAAACAGACTTGAGAATAAATAAGAAATTTGAAAGGTTGTATAATCAATCATTAGAGATGTTTTTTTCTTTTTCTTTTTTTTTTTTTTTTTTTTGCAGTTTTTGGCCTGAGGCTGGGTTTGAACCTGCCACCTCCAGTATATGGGGTCCATGCCCTACTTCTTTGAGCCACAGGCGCCACCACTAGAGAAGTTTTTTCTTCAGGAGTTAAAACACCTGAATGAAGTGGTTTTTACAGACAAGTTATACCAAATTTCTAATAATAGTTAATTCCAAATTTGCACAATTTTTTCAATTCACCTATAAGCATGGTATATAATCAACAATCTATCATAGTGAAGAACTCTTAGTAAACTAGAACAGAAAGAAATTCCTTAAACTAGGCTCGGCGCCTGTGGCTCAACAGGCTAAGGCACCAGCCACGTACACCTGAGCTGGCGGGTTCGAATCCAGCCCAGGCCCGCCAAACAACAATGATGGCTGCAACCAAAAAATGGCCAGGCATTGTGGCGGGTGCCTGTAGTCCCAGCTACTTGGGAGGCAGAGGCAAAAGACT
>CAUYRH010135231.1:0-14803 GCA_963574655.1 Perodicticus potto | reverse complement strand
AGAAGGGTCAGGTGAAACTTACTAAATGCAGAATACAAATGTCTTCATACAATAACTAAGAAAATGCCATGAAGGCTATGTTAAACAGTTTGATGAAAATATTTCAGATTGTATGTGAAACCAGCACATTGTACCCCTTGATTACACTAATGTACGCAGCTATGATTTAATAAAAATAAAAAATAAATAAAAAAAATAAAAGGAAAGGTAGAAGTAGAGGCCAAATGGCCAAAATCTCTACCATACTTACCTCATGAGCAAGACAGTTAAGAGTTTATTAAGCTTAAGATTTTCTAAGCATATCACTTAATTCAATTGTCCTTATACTAAATACATTTTTTACTATAAGAATTATAATTGATTAACACACTAAACTGATGAAAAAACTCACTTTATATAAGTATTTCTTCAAAACGTTTATATTTGTTAACAGTATTTATGCTCAATATATTTCATAAAAACAGAAAATTCAAAATTATTTGTTTTCAAAGGATTTATCTTTCATAAAACAAAAAACAAAACTGCATATAGAACCCTGTGTCTTAGGCGGCGCCTGTGGCTCAAAGGAGTAGGGCGCAGGTCCCATATGCCAGAGGTAGTGGGTTCAAACCCAGCCCTGGCCAAAAACAGCAAAAATAATAAAAGAACCCTTTGTCTTCAAGCCAACTATAAAGTCCTAAGACTAGGAATTCAATTTGTCTGCTTTACCCACAGCACCCAAAAGAATGGTCTGCACATCCAGCAAGTGCTACTAATGCTCTTAATCATTAACATCTTAAGAATGCAGCTTACCATCATCCTCCGTGATAGACGGCTTTATTAATGTCTCCAGAGCACCACTATAATCTTCCAAAATCCAATATGCCATACTCCGAAGAAAAGGATCATAATGTGTATTTACGTTCGATGAACTGAGTTCACTGACAGAAGAATCAATTTCCAACACTTTTTTACGTAAAATAGATTTATATGTTGCAGATGTATCAAATTCAGACTCATAGAGTCTTGCTATTACAAGAGCCAACTGAATGTCATTCAGTTTCTCCAGACATACCTTTATGAAAAGAGAAATAGTTAATAAATAAGCAAAGGGAGCTTTCATTTTTGTTTAAACGCAACTAACTTACTAATAACTAGAAATAAGACTCTATTAATATTCAAAATAAGCAAACAAGGACAACAAACAAAAACATATACAGCTTGCTTTAGCAAATCTACTTGACATTTACATTAATACTTGCAAATCTACCTGTTAGTACTAAATATATTTTTGCAAGAAGAATTTTCCTAATGAGGAAATACTGAATAACTTAAAATAATGCCAATTTAAGCTATGTATTTTATTCTAGTCTTGAAACTCTACTCTTTTCCATCTGTCCTAAATGGAATGTTGGAATGTTGGAATGATGGAATGTTTCCAAATTTAAAAAGCTATTTTGAATTGCCTGTATAAGATTCTGAGAGAAAGGGCAATGTGAGATGGAAATGTTGTATCATTAATACTAGCAATTTTCTAAGGTTTACTGAAAAATATTCAGTGAAGAATTTTCTAAGGTTTATCAAATAAGACAGCCAGATATGGGTTCAAGTATGTTTAAACTGATAGGACAAATATTTTAATTTTTTTCAACCTGTTCATGAATATTCTTAAGGGCCAGATCAATTCCTTAATCTCCACCAATCTACAAAATCTAGTTAATCTTAATTCTGTATAAATACCTTTCAAGCTAAATGAAAAAAATTTTAAACATCACTATGAAATATTAATGTTTACTTTAGTATGCATTATATTTAGTCTTATATTATATCTACTATGGTTGAAAAATTTAAGTCTCCTAAAGAGCTTAAAAGGATGACAATGCTATTTCTTCTTTTTAAAGTTACATTCATTACCTCAATTGCATCTCTCAGGCAACCAGCTAAAAGAAAAAATGCTGCAGAATGTTCAAATCTTTGTTTGCCTAGCAAAGAAAAAGCATTCTTTAAAGCTGCTTTACGCCACCTTTCATCCTCAAAATTGTGTCCAAAAAACTGTGTCATCTTCGTGTCTTTTTGAGATCTATAAAGAAAAGAAAAGTATGAAAATTTTGGAATGCAATTTTCCTATATCAGAATCAATCTCCTAAGGTTAGGACTTCAAACTTAAGACTCAATAGAAACATCTGACAGTTGAGAAATTACTGTATGTCACTTCTTTCCTCAGCAAAAAACAATATTCGATTTACGTTTTCATATAAATCTGAGAGATTATTGAAAAATTTTCTTTCAAATCAAAAGAAAATTACATTAGCAGTAGGTAAAGGATTACTTTTTTTTTTGGTTGCCCTCGGTAGAGTGCCGAGGTTTCACAGCTCACAGCAACCTCAAACTCGTGGGCTTAAGCCATTCTCTTGCCTCAGCCTCCCAAGTAGCTGGGACTACACATGCTCACCGCAACAGCTGGCTATTTTTTTGTTGCAGGTGTCATTGTTGCTTAGCAGGCCTGGGCTGGGTTCAAACTCGTCAGCCTCGGTGTATGTGGCCAGAGCCAAAACCACTGTGCTACAGGTGCCGAGCCAGAAGATTACTTTTAAATCCATGAAAAATATATAACTTACATTAACTTCTATGTACTTCACCACTTAAACCTCATCAGTAACCTTTCTTTGTTGTCTATAGAATAACCTTGCTGATCAAAATCTTAAAAAGTCACCCTGATTCAAAACAAGCCCAAAACTTTCAGTACATTAAAAAATTGATCTGGCACCAAAATTTCCCCCCAAAGTTGCTGCTCATGGGGACCACCTGGAACTAAACCAAAAACAAATGATGAACTATTTATGATAATCATACTCATCAATCTTGCTGAGAAGTAAAAAAGAAAGGCTAAATGAATTCAGCTCAAGAATGAAGTCAGGGCACACAGGAGGGGAACAGTTTTGAGGGCTAGCCTAGCCCAAGTGCTTTCAATAGGACAGTGGTAGATGCCCCTTCCAGACTCCACAATTCATCTTATTCCCCATCCCAATGCAAGTTTCTGCTTTAGTTACATTTTTTTTTCTTTTTAACAAAAGCATCACGAGTTCTTAAACAAAGAATATGTTTCCAAAAAGAAAAAAAAAGAAGAAGAATATGTTTCCAGACTAATTCTGAAAACCAGCTAAGTGAACTCATCAGGTTTCTTCCACTCTGGAAAACTAGGGTTTTTTTCCCTATGAAATCTCTCTATACATACAAAAATAACTAAGAATCAACATGAATCAACATCAACAAGAACAACAAATCTTTGTACATTTACTCCTTATAAACAGGTTTTCATTTTGAAGCAAAATTTTCTTAACATACCTGTATAATCCCCAAATCACAGCTTTCTTTTTCATTGCAAGGTAAAAAATGGCTGCATCTAAAGGATCATTCTTCCTATAAAAGGCTGCTTTGGCTACCTATAAGCAGAAAATATTGGTTAAAACTGCACAGAAATAGCTTTTAAGTAAACAAATAACTTCCCTCATTTACAAGACCAGCACACATTATATATCTGAAAGTTCGGTAAGTTTAAAAATATGTATATGAATACATGTGCACATATATAAAATAATAATAAAAGTAACTTACAGGCTGGGTACCTTGGCTCATGCCAGCACTTTGGGAGGCCCAGATGAGAGGACTGATTCAGGGTAGGGGTTTGAGGCAGCTGTGAACTATGGTCGCAACACTGCACTCTAGTCTGGCAACAGAGTGAGACCCTGTCCATTTTTTTTTTTTTTTTAAGAGTAATAGCATAGGGGATATGGAATGTCATTTAAAGAAACATCTAAAACAATTTAACTCCATTCAGTAATATGTTAGCTGTGGGCTTATCATAGATAGCTTTAATCAATTTAAGAAATGTGCCACCTATGCCCAAACTCCTCAGTGTTCTAATTAGAAAAGGATGCTGGATTTTATCAAATGCTTTTTCTCTGCATCTATTGAGAGGATCATATAGGCTTTGTTTTTGCTTCTGTTGATATGGTGAATAATGTTTATGGATTTACATACATTAAACTAGCCTTGCACCCCTGGGATGAAACCTACTTGATCATGATGTATGACTTTTTTGATGATAAGCTACAATCTACTGGCTAGGATTTTGTGGAGAATTTTTGCATCTATTAATTATTAATTTTTTACACCAAAATAAAACACTTACTTTCTCTATGCATTTGCGTAAGATGCGGGTATTCCGGACCCACCATCCCACACCCATAGCTCTTAGTTCAGACCAAGTGGGATCATCTTTCTGCATTGCTGGCAGCATGTTCAGCAATTCTTCTTCTGCTACTGAGTGAAATGCCCAAGCAAAATGACTAGTAGACAAGCCTGGAGAAATGTAAAAAATATTGTTTATAAGAAATAGAAATAGGGTGGCACCTGTGGCTCAGTGAGTAGGGCACTGGCCCCATATACTGAGGGTGGCGTGTTCAAACCTGGCCCGGGCCAAACTGCAACAAAAAAATAGCCAGTGGCGGTGCCTGTGGCTCAGTGGGCAGGGCGCCAGCCCCATATACTGAGGGTGGCGGGTTCAAACCTGGACCCGGCCCAACTGCAACAACAACAACAACAACAAAAAACCTGGACGTTGTGGCGGGCGCCTATAGTCCCAGCTACTTGGGAGGCTGAGGCAAGAGAATTGCCTAAGCCCAGGAACTGGAGGTTGCTGTGAGCTGTGTGATGCCATGGCACTCTACCGAGGGTGATAAAGTGAGACTCTGTCTCTACCAAAAAAATAAAAAATAATAAAAAAGTAATAAAATAAAAAAGAAATAGAAATACACATATAATGAACAGAAGCTTTCAATAGAAGATAGACTAACGGCCAATAAACATGAAAAAAATATTCAACATTTCTACTCATCAAAGAAATGCATGAGTCAACATGCCCAGCCTGTAAGTTACTTTTATTATTATTTTATATAATAATAAAACCAGAATGAGGTATTACTTAACTCTAGTGAGAATGGCTTTTATCAAAAAATCCCGAAACAACAATGTTGGTGTGGATGCAGATAGGAACACTTACCCACTGTTGGTGGGACTGTACACTAGTACAACCTCTATCAAAAGTCGTATGGAGGCTTGGCGCCTGTGGCTGAAGCGGCTAAGGCGCCAGCCACATGCACTTGAGCTGGCGGGTTCAAATCCAGCCCAGGCCAGCCAAACAACAATGATAGCTGCAACCAAAAAAATAGCCCGGTGTGGCGGGCACCTGTAGTCCCAGCTACTTGGGAGGCAGAGGCAGGAGAATCGCTTAAGCCCAGGAGTTGGAGGTTGCTGTGAGCTGTGATGCCACAGCACTCTACCCGGGGTGACAGCTTGAGGCTCTGTCTCAAAAAAAAAAGTCATATAGAGACACCTCAAAGAACTAAAAGTAGACCTACTATTTGATCCTATAATTCCACTATTTGTATTCACCCCAAAGGAAAAAAGTTATTTCATCAAAAAGACATGTTGGGGCGGTGCCTGTGGCTCAAAGGAGTAGGGCGCCGGTCCCATATGCCAGAGGTGGCAGGTTCAAACCTAGCCCCGGCCAAAAACTGAAAAAATAAATAAATAAATAAAATAAAAAGACAAGTACATTTGTTTATTACAGCACAATTCACAATCTCAAAGATGTGGAACCAACCCAAGTGCCCATGAATACATGAGTAGATTAATAAAATGTGGTAGATGTATACCATGGAGTCCTTCTCAGCCATAGAAAAGTGAACTAATACCTTTTGTAACAGCCTGGATGAAAGAGAAGACCATTCTTCTAAGTAAAGTTTCACAAGAATGGAAAAACAAACACCACATGTACTTACTACTAAATTGGAACTAATCGAACAACACCCATGTGTACATTTGGTAGTAAAATTCTATAGAAAGCAAGCAGGTGGGAGGGAGCAGAACAGGAGAGGTAAATTCACACCTACCATGTACAGTGCACACTGTCTGGGTGAGGAGCACACTTATATCCTGAACCAAAACTGCACAAGAGAAATTCATGTAACCAAAACATTTGTACCCTGTAATATTCTGAAATTTTAAAAAAAGTTTAAGGAAAAAAGAAATACAAATATAATTATGTAATGATTATCAGAAGTATGTGTCCCATATTTGCAATATAAATGTATAGACTTTTATGAGATTCACAGTTAGATTTATTTAAGATTGGTGGAAGAATGGGATATTTTTTATTCTTGGTTCTCCAAACAACTCTATCACTCCAATAAGCATATATGCTACTATATAATTAACATGATTTTTAAAAAAAGAAAAGATAAAATTCTTATGGTAAATACCACTGTACAGAAGTATTTTTGTTCTCTACTACTCATAATCCTTTCTTAAAAAATGAGAAAAATGTAAAGCATTGTTCTATACTGGCATGTTTCTCTCTTCAAAGCTGTTTCTCACCCCCATTTGGTCAACATTTGTTTTGTGGATGTATCCACAGAATCAATAAATCAAGTAAACAGTATTGCTAAATTACGAACTGCACGGCAAAGATTCCACAATCAGAACACATACATTAAATTCTATCTCTACTGCTAACTAACTAAATAACCATGGGCAAGTTCCCTAGTCTCTTAATACCTTAATTTCTGCATATATAAAATGTAAAATAATCATGGAACTACCTGACTAATAGGTCTCACTCCATGCAATGGTTTGCACATTTTGTGTCCCTCCAAAATTCATGTGAAACTTAATCCCCAGTGCAATAGTGTTAACAGGGGAGCCTGAATTAGGTAATGATACCATGCCTGTATGAAAAGGATTAGTGCTGTCACAAAAGGGCTTAAGAGAACTAACTGGTCCCGCTGGCCTCTTCTGCTATGTGAGGATGCAGCAGCAGGGTGCCACCTACGGTACAGAGGACAAGCCCTTCCTCAACACCAATTCTGCTGGCACCTGGATCTTGGACTTCTCGGCCTCCAGAAATGTGAAAAATAAATTTCCGTTATTTATAAATTACCCAGTCTTGGCCAGGTGCGGGGACTCATACCTGTGATCCTAGCCCTCTGGGAGGCTGAGGTGGTGGACTGCTTGAGCTCACAAGTTCGAGTTCAACCTGAGCAAAAGCAAGATGCCGTCTCTACTAAAAATAGAAAAACTAAGGCAAGAGGATTGCTTGAGCCTGAGTTGGAGGTTGCGGTGAGCGACGGTGCCACAGCCCTCTACCCAAGGGTCCAGCTTAAGACTCTGCCTCAAAAAAAAAAAAAAAAATGACCCAATCTAAGGTATTTTGTTATAGGAGCTCAAGAGGAAAAGATACCTTCCTCCTTGCCCCAAAAATTCAATTACCAGCTGACCACAGACAAGAACACCTTTGTGAAACCTCCAAAACTTGGGAATAAGTCTGAGACATCTCTGTGTACCACAGAACCAAATAAATAAACTGCATTAACAGAATAAAAGACAAAAGTAGCAGTCTCCCCCTCCAAGTCAGCACAGTGCAACACAGAGATGGGTTCTCCTGGAGCCTCGGTTTCTACAGTGGGAACAGACAGCTGGGGGCAGATATCTAGCTTCTCTAGCATTTCAGATGCTGTTGGGAAGCCTCTGCTGGTCTCACCTTATGGGGAACACTGGGCGCAGTAGCACAGTTAGACTGCTTGGAGAAAGGAGATGGAGCTCACTGCAACTAGCACACAAATCTTTGTGGTGACTCTGTGTTCTTGCCAGTGCCCAATGAGAGGTATCAGCCACAGCACAGCCCATCCTCAAAGCTGAGCTGGCTGTTTCCAGACACATGGTGACAAGTTCGACGTGGCTTGACTTCTTATATGGCCTGCCCCAGAGCCCACTCCAAGGCCCCACCCAGACAAGGGGTTGTTGACCTCAGTGCTTTTTTTTGTTTTTGAGACAGAGTCTCACTGTGTCGCCCTGGGTAGAGTGCCATGGCGTCATAGCTCACAGCAACCTCAAATTCTTGGGCTTACATGATTTTCTTCCCTCAGCCTCCTATGTGACTGGGACTACAGGCCTCAGTGCTTTTCTGAAAAGCTGAGAGGCTAGGGCTGCCCAAACTGGAAGTCTCAACAGCAGCTTGGCTCCGACTCAGACACCACGCCGTGGCCCTGCCCAGGCAAGGAGACTCCTGTCTGTCTCCTTGGTACACTTCTGCAGAGCTCAGAGGTTAGACCTGCCCATCTTCAAACTCCAAACAATACTCACGCTCAGCCCACTGCAAGGCCTCCTGAGATCCCTGCCATAGCGCATGTTTGTGGAGAATAGAGGTTGAATTTGCCTGACCCAGGAGACAAAACAGTGGGCCCAGACTCAGCTCATTCTAAAGCCCTGCCCAGTCAGGGAGACACCATTACAGTACAGATGCACAGGAGCTAGAGTTGATTAGCCCAGGAGGCCAAACAGATGCTTGGTGCAGCCTCAACTATGCATTTCTTTAAAATACAGGCTCTGGACCCGTCCATCCAGAAGAGTTACTCTGCCTAACCTCAGGACCAGCCTGCAGCCTTGTCCAAATTCAGCATCCAAATAGCAATATTATATGGCTAGTGAACAAATCTTGTGATCCGGCCTTATGAGAGATAATTACTGATTGCTGAGTCCAGCCACTGGTCTCACACATCAGAACACAGTCAGCAGTACCATTTAACCTCAAAACAAAGGCAGTGGACCTAGCCACCCGGAGAACCTAACAGCCAACTTCAACTTTTTCCAGCTGATCTATGAACAATAAGAGGCTAGACTAAATAGTGAAAGTCTATCCCTGCCACAAAATACCTATAAAGGCTCTTTTCAAGTGTGTGGACACCAATCTAAAAACAAAGTAAAGTTTGTGAAGAAGCAGAGAATCATGATACCTCCAAAAGAAGCTACTAATAAATCTCCAATCACGAACCCTAAAGAAAGAGAAACCTGTGAAATAATCTACTTAAAAAGTTAAGTGAACTACAAAAATATATGGATGGAAATAAAATGAACTTCAGGAAAAAATACACAAACAACAAAACAGAAAAATAGAAACAATAAAAACCAAATTGAAATCACAGAGATGAAGAATTCAACAACTGAACAGAAAAATTCAACACGAAGTTTCAGTAACAAGCGTGACCAAGCAGAAGAAAGAATTAGCAAGCTCAAAGACAGAACATTTGAAAATATCCAGTTAAAGGAACAAAAGAAAAAAAGAATAGAAAAGAATGAAGAAAGCTTATAGGAATTATGAAACACCATCAAGAAACCTTCAGTGCACAGGAGTTTTAGAAGGAGGAGCAAGGGAAAAAAGGTTGAAAACCATACTTAAAGAAATAATGGCTGAAAACTTCCCAAATCTGAGCAAAGACGCCAATATTCAGGTATGCGCAGCACAAGTCTCCAATAAATTTCAACCCAAAGAGGAGTCCTCTAAGACACATAATAAACAAAGTATCAAAAATCAAAGACAAAAAAAAATAGCCGGGCATTGTGGCAGGCACCTGTAGTCCCAGCTACTTGGGAGGCTGAGGCAAGAGAATCGCCTAAGCCCAGGAGTTGGAGGTTGCTGTGAGCTGTGTGATGCCACGGCACTCTACCACAGGTGATAAAGTGAAACTATGTCTCTACCAAAAAAAAAAAAAAAAAAAAAATTCCGAGAGCAGCAAGAGATAAGAAACATATCATATACAAGGAAATCCCAACATGGCTATCAGTGGGTTTCTCACCAGAAAACCTGCAGGTCAAAGAGTGAAATGAGATATTCAAACTGCTGAAAAAGAAACAAAATAAAAACTGACAATCAAAAATACTTAACACGGGCGGTGCCTGTGGCTCAGTGAATAGGGCGCTGGCCCCATATACTGGAGGTGGCGGTTCAAATTCAGCCCTGGCCCAAAAACTGCAAAAAAAAAAAAAAAAGTTTTGGGTGGCACCTGTGGCTCAAAGGAGCTGGCCCCATATACTGGAGGTGGTGGGTTCAGCCCCGGCCCCAGCCAAAAATTGCAAAAAAAAAAAAAAGGAATACTTAACCCTACAAAGTTTATCTTCAGAAAAGAGGGAGAAACAAAAATTTTCCAAAACAAATAAGACAGAGTTCATTACCACTAGGCCTGCCTTACAGGAATTGCTAAAAAGAGTTCTTTAAGCAGAAATGAAAGGCCAGTAATTGGAAACATAAAATATTCAAAAGCACAAAATTCAATGGTATTAAGTAATACAGAGGCACACGTAGAACACTCTAGGACTGCAATGATGGTGTACAAGGCAAATTTATCCCTCTATGGGGTTAAAAGACAAAATTATCAAAAACAATTATAGCTAAAATATATTGTCAAGGGATACAAATAACAAAATGAAGTAAACTCTGGCATCAAAACATAAAATGTGGGAATGGGAGGGTTAAAATGTAGAGTTGTTACATATGATCAAAGTTAATTTGCTACCAGCATGAAATAGTCCATTACGTTTGTATAAAATCTCCTGATAACCAAAAAGAAAAAACATATACTAGATACGTATGAAAAAATGCTCCTTGTCCTTATTAGAGAAATGGAAATCAAAACCACCCTGAAATACCATCTAACCCCAGCAAGAATGGCCCACATCACAAAATCTCAAAACTGCAGATAACGGCGTGGATGTGGAGAGAAAGGAATGCTTTTACACTGCTGGTGGGAATGCAAACTAATACAACCTTTTTGGAAGGAAGCATGGAGAACCCTCAAAGATCCCAAGCTAAACCTCCCATTTGATCCTGCAATCCCATTACTGGGCATCTATCCAGAAGGAAAAAAATCCTTTTATCGTTAAGGACACTTGCACTAGGCTGTTTATTGCAGCTCAATTTACAATCGCCAAAATGTGGAAACAGCTTAAATGCGCCCCATCCCAGGAATGAATTAACAAGCTATGATAGATGTATACCATGGAATACTATTCAGCCATTAAAAAAACTGAGACTTTACATCCTTTGTATTAACCTGGATGGAAGTGGAACACATTATTCTTAGTAAAGCATCATAAGAATGGAGGAGCATGAATCCTATGTACTCAATTCTCACATGAGGACAATTATTGACCTAGTACATGGTGGGGCATGGGGGAAGGGGAGAACAGAGAGAGAGAGAGAGAAAAGGAGGGAAGGAGATGGGGGAAAGGAATAGCACAGAGAGGGAAAGGGGGAGGGGGTAGGAGAAGGGAAGAGCAGACAGAAGGAAGGAGGAAGGGGGTAGGGGTCTTGGTAAGTAACATACCTTTTGGGGGCAAGACACAATTGTAGTAGGAACTTTACCTAACAAACGCAATCAGTATAGCCTGGTTTCTTGTACCTTCAACGAATCCCCAACAATAAAAAAAAAAAGAGGAGGAAGGAAAAAAAGAAACAAAGTATCTTCAAAATAACTAGAAAACAAATTACAAAATAGCAATATTAAGTTCTTACTTATCAATAATTAAACATAAATGGATTTAAATCTCCAATAAAAAGACACAGAGTAGCTGAATGGATATAAAGATAAGATCCCACTAAAAGCTCCCTATAGGAGACCAGCTCACTTTTAGGGACACACATACACTAAAGGGATAGAAAAAGATAGGCCACACGATGGAAATCAAACAGAAAAGAATAGTACTCATAGCAGACAAATACATTTTCAGTCAAAATTGTAAAAGGAGACAAAAAAGAATGTTATATATTAATAAAGGGGTCAGTTAATCCAGAGGACATAACAATTATAAATATATATACACCCAACATCAGAATACCTAAATTGTAAGCAAATTATTATTAAAGGATCTGAAGGAAAAGAGAGATTTCAATGATAGTAGTGGACAGCCTGAGCAAAAGCAAGACCCTGATTCTGCTAAAATTAGGAAAAGTAGCCAAGTGTGCAGAGTGCCTCTAGTTCCAGCTACTTGGGAAGCCGAGGCAAGAGGACGGCTCAAGCCCAAGAGTTTGAGGTTGCTGTGAGCTATGATAATACCACAGGGCTATATACTCAGGGTGACACAGTGAAATTCTGTCTCAAAAATAGTAACAGTAGGGGACTCCAATACCTCACTTTCAACAACAGACAGATCATCCACACAGAAAATGTATAAGGAAACACTTGACCTGACCAATGTCTTGTCGTTCAGAACAAACATACCTAACAGACACATACAGAACGTTCCATCAAATAGCAACTGAATATATTTTCTTCTCATGCACACAAGGAACATTCTTCAGTATAAATCATATTTTAAGCTACAAAGCAAGTCTGAAAAAATTTAAGATTTTCCTTTATATTCACAACTTGGCTAATTGTTTGGTACAACAGACCTGACTTTTAGCTTATTTCAGCTTTCAACATGCCTTCCTCACAAAGCTTAACCACTTCTTTTTGGTTGTTGTTGCAGTTTGACCGGGGCCTATGGAGCTGGCACCATACTCACTGAGCCACAGGCGCTGCCCAACTTAATCACTTCTAACTTTTGATCTACAGTGACAGACATGTGACTCTGCCTTTCACTTGAACACTTAGAAGACACAGTGTTATTTATTTATTTTTGAGACAGGGTCTCACTTTGCCACACAGTCTAGAATACAGTGGCATGACCACAGCTTGTAACCTGTGCTCACGTGATTCCCTTCTCTCACCCTTCTGACTGGTGTACCACCAATCCAAGAGAATTGTTTTATTTCTTTGTAGTGTTGAGTTCTCACTATATTGTTAGGCTGTTCTAGAACTCTTTGTCTCATGCGATTCTCCTGCCTTGGCCTCTCAAAGCACTGGGATTACAGGTATGAGTCAGCATACCCAGCCTGCAGGGTCATTAATTGTTATGTCTCAGTGATTGGGGAGGTCCGAGAAGGAGACAGAAATGGTCTGTATCAGTCAGGACACACATATCTATTAAGTTCACTGCCTTACATGGGCATGATCTGTGGCACTCTCAAACAATTGCCATGGTAACATGAAAGATGACTTATCACAGATCACCATATCTGATACAATAATAATGAAAAAGTTTGAAATGTTGACAGAATTATCAATCTGTGCCACAGAGATATGAAGTAAGTACATGCTGTTGGAAAAATGGTGCCACCTAGCATTGCCACAAATCTTCAATTTATAAAAAATGCAATTATCTGTGAAATGCCAACAAAGCAAAGCAGAACAAAAAGAGATGTGTACTGTTCAGCCTTAAAAAAGGAAGGAAATCCTGTCATTTGCAAGAACATGGATGAATCTGAAGGACATCGTGCTAAGTGAAATAAGCCAGGCTGCAGACAAATACTGCATGATCTCACTGCTATGTGGAATCAAAAACGATCACAATCACAGAAGTACAAAGTAGGATGGGAGTTAGCAGAGAGGCTACAAGGTGGGAGTAGGAGGGAGACGCTGGTCAAGGGTGTACAAAGGTTCAGTAAGACAAAAGGAATAAATTTTTGAGATCTGTTAATAACAGTGTATTGAATATTTCAAAAATGCTAAGAGAATTTCAAATGTTTTCACCATGAGGATACGTACTTGAGGTGATGAATGTTATTACATTTGATTTAATCATTCCACTTTGTATACATCTATCATAACATTACTTTGTACCTCAAAAATATAGATAATTATGGCTCAGTGCTCATAGCACAGTAGTTATGTCACCAGCCACATGTACCAAGGCTGGAAGGTTTGAGCCCAGCCCGGGCCAGCTGCACAACAATGACAACTGCAACAACAACAAAAAATACATAGAAAATTATAAGTTGTCAAATTACGGTAACTTTTCTTTTTTTTTTTGCAGTTTTTAGCCAGGGCTGGGTTTGAACCCACCACCTGCGGCATATGGGGCCGGCGTCGTACTCCTTTGAGCCACAGGTGCCCGGCTACAGTAACATTTTTTTTAAAAGAATTATTTAGAAGTTTAGCTTTACTTTTTCAAAAGAAAATGCAAAATGAGAGAAAGAAAGCCAACAGAGAAATAAAGACACAGAAAAGAAAAAACAGAGCAGGAGACAGAGACCAATCCGTTCCAGTAACACTGTTTAATCCTGCAGATCCGATCATATGAAAGTCAGCTCTATTTCTTGAACTTCCTGGGCATTGAGCCAATAAATATTCTGTTTTGTTTAAGTTAACTTAAGTGAGATTTCTATTACTTTTAACTGTTAGAGTTGTGCCTAACAGTAAAAGAGCATCTGAAATATACACTAATTTTATAAGTTCTGTACTCCTTATGAAACATTTAAAATTTGAATCTATATCATTTTTTTGAGACAGAGCCTCAAGCTGTCGCCCTCAGGTGTATGTAGCTGGCGCCTTAGCCACTTGAGCCACAGGCGCCGAGCCATATATCGTTTTTATAATAAAAATGTTATTCAAATTTTGAGGGGGAAGGTAAATACATATAAATGCCAAAAACAAGAGAAAAAAGACAATCTAAAGAAGAAATCTAAGATAATGAAATGAACTCATTTGCCTTTAATATATTATGCAGTTAAAAACATAACACAGAATATCCAATTACACTATATCCACTTCTTCATTAATTCTTTCCATCTACTATTAAAAATCCCAGGGTGGTGCCTGTGGCTCAGAGGAGTAGTGCTCCGGACCCATATGCCAAAGGGAGCGGGTTCAAACCCAGCCCCGGCCAAAAACTGCAAAACAAAAAAAAATCCTTTTAAAAAAAAAATCCCAGAGTCTCAGGTCTGGTAGCGTGATTCCTCCTGCTTTGTTTTTATTTCTGAGTAATGTCTTGGCTATTCGAGGTTTTTTCTGATTCCATATAAAATGAAGTATTTTTTCGAGATCTTTAAAATATGATAATGGAGCTTTGATAGGAATTGCATTAAAATTATATATTGCTTTGGGTAATA
>CAUYRH010135230.1:0-35800 GCA_963574655.1 Perodicticus potto | reverse complement strand
GGGCGCCGGGGTCCTTTCTAGTATCTGATTCCATCTGGGGTACCGGGAGGCCCTCTGAGTGGCAGCCCGTCTGTGCACAGTGACAGCTCTCTCCTCCGGCATCTTGGGAGGCAGAGAAAGTGGATGCTGGAGTCTTTGGGGCTAGTGGGTACTTAGGGGGAGACCTAAGCCAGTGGGGGCAAAGCACAATATTGTCACTTGAACACTGGGGTGGAATAGCCCTCCTAGACTCTGAAGGCTTTCATGGTGACAGGGGGATATTTTAGGAGATGGGGTAGTCCAGGGAAATGTACTGGTTTTCAGGTTCTAAAGTGACTCCACACGCTCCCCATTCCACCCCTACAAGAGCAGGTTTTGTGAGGGTGCGGGAGATTTAGTTTTCTTTCCTGGAGAAATGACCATCTCCCTGTGCCTCTCCTCTTCCTTGGCTGCTAACCCTGTGGCCCTTCCCTTCCCTGTCACCTCCCGTGGCCATTCCTGTTCCCTGACAAAACCAGGGAACATCTGGGCAGGCTTAGCCCCTGGGTGTCAGTCACGACTCAGATGGAAACCTTCCTCAGCAACCAGCCCCCCCAGAAAGAAATACAGAGTTGACCGTACTCAGGAATTTTTTCCCTTCCCTCTTTTTTGTGGGGGGAGGAGGAACACTTGGCAGTTCTTGGGACCCTTCTAGCCACTGGCCCCACATCTCTTCCTGGCTGCTGGGAGGCAGGGCAGGATGGAAGTTTGTGGAGAAGGGGGCAGGGGCTGGCAAACTTCCGGCCGCCGGGCAGAGGAATTGGCCCACAGGCCCTGGTGAAGTTGGCCGGAGTGAAGCCTGGGGAGGTTTCTAATTAATGGGTTGGGTGAAGGTGTGTCAGTCCGCGTTCATTCAAGGAACTGAACCCTCCTAGCCAGGACAGCGCCGGGGAGGGGCTGAGTTCCAGAAGCCCTTGGTAGGGTGGAGGAAGGAGGCAGAGGGCTGTGCTCTGCATGTGGAGTCTTGACCACACTCTAGCTGCAGAGATCCAGACTGGACTTGGGGGTGCAGAGAGTCATAAGCAAAAAAGGGCCACCTCAAAGGGGTAAATGATGAAATAGTAATTAAAAACCTTTTGTTCCAGACATTGTCCACCTCTACCTGAGAGCCCAGTGGTTTTTGATTTGTGTGTTGTGTTTTGTATTTGTCCCCCTCAGCTCTGTTTTAGCCTTGGGATTCTTCCCACTTGACAAATGAAGAAATCAAGGTTGCACCAAGGTTCGGATACCGGGGTAAATGTAGACCGGAGTGCAGCCTGGATCTTTACATCCTCATTCCAGTGTGCGCTCCGTTCTATCAGACTCACACAGGCTACAGAGCAGTGAATTATATGCAGCTTCTTGGAAAAGCTCCTTTTCCCTGGGAGGTAGTAATTAAGGCATAGTTTCTCAAAAATGTTCCTTTACACAACTCTCCAGGAAGTTTCTTTTAGGTCTATTGTCTTTACTTCTGGATAGAGGTGCCAAGTTGCTTCTGGATGGTGAATTTGCTTTCTAAAGTGCCTGAGGCCAAGGAAAAAAAAAAAAACGAAAATGGCAATTCCCTTGTGCCCACGCCCTGCCCCTGGGACTGCTTGATAACGTGGGGTGGTTTCTGTGGCAACAGTAGTGGGAGGTGTGTCAAGCAGGATATAGGGGCCAGGAGGGATGGGTTCACTAAAGCCTAAGTCTTTTGAGGTTGGGTGGGGCAGTCGGCTATGACCGATAGCTCCTTCCCTTCGAAGACTGGGGTGGGGGTGGGGGATGAGGTGATGGGGAGCAGAAAAAACAAAGTCCTGGGGTAAAAAGGTCGTGCATGGTCACTGCTCAAGTGATGGCTAGTGACCACATGTCATTCTGGTTGGTTAAGAGCAGTGGAGCTAAACAACGCGGCTTTGGTTTTGGCTCGACCACTGGCTACGTGACTTTGTGCAGTTGCCCTCAAACTATAGCTCTTTTATCAAATATGAGAGAGGATAAGAAATTATCAACCTCATGTGCTTGCTTGATAATAAAACAAAGTTATGTATACAAACCACGTAGCACAGAAACTCCAGGTAATCAAATGAGATAGTGGAGGTTCTGATACCCTTTTTTTCTCTCCCCGTGATCTCCACACAGAACAGGAGAATGGTAAATACCTGTTTTTTAGATGTTTTCTGATTGGTCATTTTAAGAATACTGTTGGGGGTATGGTTTATTCCATGAGGGGTGGCTTACCCGGGCAGTCTCATTAGCTTTGGAAAGCCTGGTCCAGAGGAGAGTCAGTGCAGTGGTTGAGGGTTTTCCAGTGGACAGCATAACCCCGATACCACTGTCATTTACTGTGCTTCAACCAATAGCTTGATGGCTGCCCATGGCCTGTTTGTGCTCCAGAAGGTAGGACTTTGCACTCAAAGCCCAGCTGCTTGATTTGGTTTGCTGCCTCTGAAACCAAGAGAATGTGCCCAACGAAGGTAACCGATGTGATGCAGTGTTCTATCGGCCCAAGTCAGTTGAAGACAGAGGAAAGCATGGTGACCTATTTAAAAACACTTATTTATATTCAGGACACTTCTTGTGCTGGTTTGAGAGTGTGGCTGGCAATCCTGGACATCTTTGCAGGTTTTAAATTTCTTTTTACATCCTCTGAAGTTCAATTCGTCAAGCCTGGAGTGTCTGGGAGTAGTGATGGAGAAGAGGTGGGCAGAAGACGAGGGTGGTGGGAGAGAGGTTGGGAGGATTTGGTTTTTATTACCCTGTGGGAGTTGGGCTGTGGGTCTGTGTCACCGCAACTGAGTGTAGGTAGGGCAGCTGTTTACATGTAGGTCCTGGGAGAGGCATGCCTCTTCCCCATCGCTTCTCATGCTTCTGTTTGCTCACTCACTGTCTTTCTTTACCCCCAGCACTGTTGTTGAAATGGGCCTTAGAAGGTGAGGGAGAGGCCAGAGGAGCCAGAAGAAGAATTAACACAATGAAAGTTCTCTAGGGCAAAATGGCTGATGCTCTGGGAACAGTCAGCTTTTCAAACATGTGAACACTGGTACACACCGTGTGCAAGCTAAGCGACCGTGTTAAAAAGAGGTCACCATACCACCTGTGATACATGCCTTTTGATGTTGGAAGGGAACGAGAAAAGCATTTTAAAAAGTTGAATATTACCTAGAGAAAAAAACCAAATCAGTAAAGATCTATAAATACATGCTGTGCAAATAAATGGCTTCCTGTTTTAGCCTTTTGACTGACTGAGGTTCTTGGGAAGGTCTTAGTGTTAAATAATGGAGTTCCTTTATGGTGACTTTACTTACAGAAGTTCCTTTACTTACAGAAGTAAGACGATCAAGTTTGATAGGTATTTCCTTCTTTACTTTTAGGAAAAGAAGGTACAATATCTTCCTTCCAAAAGAGCAAATTGAGCAGACACCAATCTTTTCTGTCCTTCTTTCAGTACCTATCGTTTGGGGTTTTTTTTGAGACAGAGTCTCACTCTGTTGCCAATGCCGTGGTGTTGTCTTAGATCACAGTAACCTTAAACTTCTGGGTTCAAGAGATCCTCTTCCTCAACCTCCTGAGTAGCTGGGACTACACAATGCCCAGCTAATTTTTTCCTATTTTTAGTAGAGAGGAGGTCTCAATCTTGCTCATATTGGTCTGGAATTCCTGAATTCAGGCAATCCACCTGCCTTGCTCTCCCAGTTCTGTGATTACAGGCGCGAGCCACCTTGCCTGGCCACATACAGTTTTTAAAAAAGCTTTATGAAAAGTAAAACCAAGTTTATGTCTTCAAGAAGCTTCCCTCCTTCAGAGGAGAAAGGAAAAACATGGACCACTGCTTTTTGGCAATAGACTAAGGCTAGAGTGCGGAAAGGGAAGTTGAGTCAAATTACTGGCAGACTTTGCCCAATGATGCCTTTTACTGACTCAGGTCGATTGGTTTCTGGACGCTCAAAGGCCACATTGTTCATTCTCCTTCCTCCTCAAAGGTTCCTCCTCAACCGTGACAGAGGAAGTCTCTGCAGTTTCTTCCCATCTGCAATTTATAACTTGTTTTTGTTCTTTCTTATGAAATTCTTGGATGGCTTCTAATCCGGATCTCCCCTGTTTTGGTTTAGGCTGTTTTCTCCCTGGGCCCTTGCATCAGGCATTACTGGCCCTTGGGCACCTCCGCTGCTTTGTGCCCTTTGGGCTTCGCTGGGATGAGCTTGTCCCTGGGCTGTCTGTTCTCAGGCCTGAGTCATCTTGATTCTGCCCTCTCCCCCTTCTCCATTCTGTGACCCTCTTCTTTTATCTTTGAGTCTTTCCTCTGACTCATTCCTCAGTTCTTCATGGCATGAAGAACCGGCCAAAAAACCATGGCCAGGTTCCAACTTGTGGGTGGGTGACCCTGGTAACATCACACTGGCCATTCAGAGTGGTCTTGAAGTTTGCCGTGTCAGTATTGTTTGATCTTCTTCTGGCCAGCAGGGTCTAGGGACGCCCAAGTTTCCTGATAACCCTGCTTGACAAGGAAGGTGAGGGGTGGATGGTGTGAGAAATTCCAAAGAAAAATTTGAAAATGTGGAAAAGTGCTAAGAACAACACAATAACCCAGAACTGTGAGTGTTTGATATTTTATCCACTAGGGTGTAGTACTTATCTTTCCTTTTTCTTTCTTTTTTTTTTTGTTGAGATAGAGTCTCACTTTATCACCCTCGGTAGAGTGCCGTGGCATCACACAGCTCACAGCAACCTCCAACTCCTGGGCTTAGGCGATTGATTCTCTTGCCTCAGCCTCCCCAGTAGCTGGGACTTAACAGGTGCCCGCCACAACGCCCAGCTATTTTTCTGTTTTGCAGTTCGACCGAGGCTGGGTTTGAACCTGCCACCTTCGGTATATGGGGCTGGCGCCCTACTCGATGAGCCACAGGTGCCGCCTTCCCTTATCTTTTTTTAAAGACAGCCACGGAAGCTGTAAAGTGTTTATTTTTCTTAGCTAAACAGATTCGTATGCATGTATTTGATGCATGACCGATAACATCCAAGTTCTGTGGCAATAAATTGACAGTGTACATAAAGATTTCATTCTGTCCTCTTAAATTAGGTTTTCGAGATCTAATGTTGGTATACATAGGCCAGAGCTATTCTTTTTAACTGCTATATATTATTCCTTTGCATTACCCTACACGTTTGATTTATCCACTCACTATTGAAAGACTTTCCAGTTAAGCTGCTAATAGTTTTTTTCCAAGTACAAATAATGCTGTAATGACCATTTTTGTGTGTGTGCCCTTGTGCACATGTAGAGAGAAGTAGAATTGCTGTGTCAGGCACATTCTTCCTGTTCCCAAGGCCCCTGGTCCAAATTTGCACCAAAGCACTCTACTCACTTGTTCCTTGGCAACTAGGCCATCTTGTCAGGTTCCCGGATGGCTTTAGTTGAGCTGGGGGAGAAATGTTTGGGACCCGTGGAAAGGAATGAAAGCTGGTAGTGCTGTTTGCCATCTTGATATCAGTTTCTCTGGTTCTTCAAGGACAGCTTGGCTTACAGAGCCCCAGAGGACCTTGGCTGAATTTGAGCATGTTTTTGTTTTCTCAAGCTGTCTGCCTCAGCCCTGACCCTCCCCAGGTCTTTGCAATCCCAGGAATGACCCCGGTGTTTATAAAGCAGCCCTTTACAGAGTGCAAAGGCAGGAGGCTGTAAAGAGGCTGTGCTGTTTTTGCTCACTCAGAGGAAGACTGTGATGAGACAGCGGCGTGAGGGCATGCTCTAGAAATCTCCATGATGCCTGGCCAAGAAGGACCCTTCTGTGTGCATCCAAGCACTCATACTTGTCTGTTTATATACCCACAAGTTAGTGGTAGAAAGCATACGAGGCTGTGTCTTTGCAAAGTGTACATGTGAGGCCATATCTCCTGAAAAGAAGAGGCATCTTTCTCTCCTCACCAAGTTGTTCTTCAGGAAACTCAAGCACACAGTGGAGAATCATAGAGGGATCAGGGCCCTGGCAATGCAAGAGCTTGAGGGGTGTATAAATTCCTTGGCCCTTGTCCACACTTGCTGTCTCTGAATTTCTGGGGCTAGGGTCGAGGAAACTATTGTTAGCAAGCCCTTCAGATGATTTCTGATGAACAGCTATGTTTGAAAACCACTGACCTAGTCTAACTCCCTGAATTACAGATGGGCACACTGAAGCCTGCACAAGGTCAATACCCTGCTTGGCTTCATTCAGAATCTCAGGATCCTCTGGCTTTCTGATGAGCACTGTGCTTCCTGCCTTCACTAGAATTGTTTGGCCGAGGCTTTGAACCCAAGAGCCAGTGCTCCAAAGGAAATCCAAAAAGAATTCAGGGTGGCTTGCCATGGAGGGCAGTCATTGGCCACATAGGGGCTCTCTATCCTCCCTTGCTGCTCCGTCATCCCCTGTAGGCATTCTCTCCCCATATAAGGGCCGGGCCAGGTGCCCACTGGCCGCTCCACTTGCCCGAGTTCATTGAACTCTTGGGCACTTGGCTGGGGGACAGGCCTCTGGGAGCTGCAGGTGCAGGAGGTTGGTCTCTGGATGGGAAAGATTGTGCGATCTTTCAACTTGAGGGGCTCCTGGAACATTAAGAAGGCTGTTTGTGGTTATTTCCCAACACAAAGGGGATGCAGAGAGGGGGCAAAAACCATGTTTGAAAACCATGCTGAGGAAGGCCTGTGATTTCTCCCAGCCCGGGGTTGGAATCTGGGGTTGGAATCCGAGAGGTGTTGGGCTTTACATGGCTAGCTTCCTTGCAGAAAACAGGGGTTCGGAGGGCTGAAAGAAAGGGAAAGGAGATTGCAGTGAAGCGGGGTGTCCACGGGGGATAGATGACCCAACAGGGAACATGTCATTGACTAAGCTGCAATGTGTCCTGGTGCCAGCCCACACCAGGACAGATATCCATGCACACTATGTAGAATTCCAGCATGAGAGGCCACCGCCACCTCTGACCTTTGGGAATAAAGGTGGGGGAAGACACATGAACAATGTCTCTCTCCCAGAGAGACTAAGGACCTCAGGTTAAACATTAGCTAAAACATAACAAAGGCCTCCCTTTCTACCTAGTCCCTTTCTTTCTTTCTTTTTTTTTTTTTTTTTTTGAGACAGAGTCACCCTTTGTTGCCCTTGGTAGAGTGCGGTGGCGTCACAGCTCACAGCAATCTCCAAGTCTTGGGCTTAAGCGATTCTCTTGCTTCCGACTCCCCAGTAGCTGGGACTACAGGCACCTGCTACAATGCCCAGCTATTTCTGTGTTGCAGTTGTCATTGCTGCTTTAGCTGGCCGGGGCCGGATTTGAACCCACCAGCTTCCGTGTATGTGGCTGGCACCCTGCTGACTGTGCTACGGGCACCGCCAGTCCACCTACTTCCTTTCTGACTTCTGCCTACTTTCACCCTTCCCCCACCCCCAACATGGCCTGAATTATTAATTCTAGCCTTTTGGTGGGTTCTGTTGTTGAACATAGGGCTGCATGCTAGATGGAGTTTGGCGACCACCATCAACCATCTGAAGGAACTGCCTTCGAATTCTCTCCAACTGAAGCTGGTTCCTGGGAGAACGTTGGCATGTTTACCTTAAGCCCCGCCTCATCTGTACCTGCATCACCACCACCTGTCCTTTCCTCTGTCCCTTCCTTTTGTCCCCTAAACTCTGTAAACAAAGCTAAAGTTAATTTAGGCAAATCCATTCTTGCCCAAGGACTTCATCAGATGGCAGAGAGCTTTGATATTTAGCAATACAGGGAGTTTCTGCAATAAAATCAAGCTTTAGAAGAAACCTGTAAATAGATAGTATTGCAGATCTCTCTCATAACTCATTTTCCCACACATTTTGCCTCTCTGCAGATGGGACATCACCTTCCTTTTACATAGCAGGTATACTTTTCTTTTACTCATTCAGGAAATAGATGGTCTGAACATTTCTTCTAAAGCGTGATTTTGCACACAATGAGAGTTTGAGTACTAAAAATACTGTCTCCTATTTAAACAGCAGCTTTAATTTTTGCAGGATTATCAGTCAGTTAGAGCTAGGAGAGATTAAAGGGTTATGATTCATGAGGGAATCATAAGGGGCAATACTGGGTTTTGGGGTTCTTAACGATTGGTATTCTCTGCACGTTTGAGTTTATTAATGAATTGCCCACTACCAAGGATGATAGTGGAGAAGTTGTCTGAGGAGGAGAAGGATAGATGGTGTTTAGTATTTATTCTTTTGTCCAACTTATGTCAAGGCTAAGTGCATTTTTGGAGACATTAACAAAGAAGGAGCCACGTGGAACCAGGAGAGCAGCAGTTAGCCTACATTCTGCTGGCCTGTTGCTCAGAATGTACTCTTGAAGGTCTGGGATGCTATTGCCTGTTGAAGGAGGTCAGTACCCTAGAGGAATGATAGGTTGGGGATTGGGTTAGAGCATCTCTGTGTTGCCCCAGCTCTTAGATTTCAAGATAAGCATGAGATAGGAGGAGAAGGCTGGAAAATGATGAAAGTTTCTTTAGAATAGAGGACAGAAGAAAGAAGGAAGACTGGTTGGGCTATTAGGAAGATTCTGATGGTTTGCGGGAAAGGTCTCATTTTCTCATCAGGCCTGGGTAAGGACCGATGTTGCACACTGCAAGCAAGAAGGCCTAGGGGGTTGCTTTTAGATTCTTGGGGTTAGTTTTCCTAAGAAAGCTTTAAGGTCTCTCACAGATCAGGAATCACCAATTTGCAAATTGAGCATTGAGGTTAAAATACTACACCAGGGCTCAGTGCCTATAGCTCAGTGGTTAGGGTGCCAGCCACATGCATCAGGCCTGGTGGTTTTGAACCTGGCCTGGCCCTGCTAAAACAAAAAATAGCCGGGCATTGTGGTGGGAGCCTATAGTCCCAGCTACTTGGGAAGCTGAGGTTAGAGAATCGCTTGAGCCCAAGAGTTTGAGGTTGCTGTGAGCTATGACGTCATGGCACTCTACTCAGGGTGACATAGTGAGACTCTGTCTCAAACACCCCTACCCCCCCAAAAAAAAACTACCCCAGGAGAAAGAGGTTTTATGAGAGTGAGGATCTATTGAACAGAGGGTTTTGATTTGCTGAGTAAGGTCATCAATGTTACAATTAAGTAAGATTACATTGGGAAAAATGGACTACATTGAAATCAAGTTTGAAAACGAAAGTATGAATGCACAGAAGTGGACTCTCCTCCTGGGGCATCAGCATCCAACTATGCTCCTTGGCTAGATCGGTAAAGGTGGGCCAAAGGACAATGTAGGGCCCACATGCCACTTGTGAAACACCTCTGATGATGCAGAGATGTGTTGCCTCCTGTAGATCAGATGGTAGTCCTTCTTTGCCATCTGTCAAGGGGAACAACTGATCCGTTTCCTCATATTCCATTCTTATTCTAGCTCTCCAGGTGTGTAAGGTAGAAGGATGTGGCAGGACACCTAAGGCAGATATGGGAGTTCTTCCCTGCGCTTCAAGCCCTCCAGTGATGGCACTGGAATTGTCCACTCCATCATCTCCCTCACTTCTCTTTGGAAAACTTAACCTTCTGTATATAATCATGAAATTCCTTGCTTTAGTGTTGACCCATTTGTTCAAGTACTACATAGGACCGAGGAACTAATGCTTACTAATCCATAGGGGGCCTTGGAGGTGCCTGTCAACTATCTGCAAGCCTGGAGCCTTTTCCAGTGATGGCATTTGAGTTGTGAAGAACCATTTCTTATAGTGACCTTTGCCCTGTAGCCCACAGAGTTGCATACGTAGGTGGTTGCTTAATAAATATTATTCTGAACGCACTCTCTTAGGCAGGAAAAAAAGTGCAACTTGGTATTTTTGTTCTGAGGGCAAATTCCATCTCTCGCTGGAGTTCTGCATCTGGAATGTTTTCCTGTGGCTTACTTCTGTAGCCTAAAAGGGAATATCTGGGAAGAACTTGGTACCATGTGGGGATGCCCTTGTCTGATTGAAGGTAGGGAGTGTATGGGAACTTTCCTGGTGGGGAGGAAATGGAAGCAGCTAAGAGCTAAACCTGGGTGCACCTCTGGTGTGCTGGGCCCTCACTGTGTGCGCCTGCAGCATCTCTTGGGATCCGCCCAGCAGCCCATCCAGGGTGGATGCTGTTTGTGCTCTTGTGAGAGATGAGCCCAAAAAGGCACAGAGAGATTAACAGTTTATCTGAGGCTACACAGCTAACTAGGAGAGCTAAGATTCAGACTCAGGCACTCTGGGGACTGAATTTCCCAGACCTCTTAGGCTGGAAATAGTAACAAGGAATCAAGGATTTTTCTCAGCCTGTAATCCTTTTTGATCATCTCTGGACTTCTTCAAGATGTGAAGTTCAGAGCTGGCCATTGAACTTGGGTTCGAAAGCCTGTTCCAGAGAAGGAGACAGGTGCTATACCCCCTTTAAGTAGGGCATGTGTCAGCAAAGCAGGCCCATGGATTTCCTCATCTCATTGGTGTGTTCATCGGCGGTGGTAAGATCAATAAAGGAATGGAATGAAACATGCCCTTGAATCCAGGTGGCCTCCGTGAGGGTGGATAAACTGACCTTCACCTTAGGTGTTCCTATCGGAACACCTCAGGGCAGGAAGCCAGGTCTGTCCTCATGGGAGGACACTGCCCACTCGACTCCTGCCTTCTGAGACCGGAAGCTTGAGTTGCATCACGTTTGTGGACCCTGGATACTTTTATATCTTTATATTTATAAAATATAAAACCATATTGTATGATTGGTTTTGTAAATGCAAATTTATCGATATTGTATATTAAGACTTTTTGATCTACAACTTATTTTTTTTCCCCTGATTTTAAAAGACCTAAAATGTCTTCTAGGCCCCTTCCGTGGCCAAGTTGGCTCTGCTGGGAGTCCCCAGGGCCCAATGCACATCTCTCTCTTTTTCCTCAAGTGTGTTCCCAGAGCGTGTAGAGGGCCTCTGAGGATTGATTAAATGTTGAGGTGACCTCTAAGACTCGGCCAAGTGATGCTTCTCTGGCCACTGTTTGTGGTGTACCTGCCCGGGAGGGTGTGGGAAGTGGGAGCTGCAGACTGCAGGTCCTCTGGGATGCCCAGGAAAGACCCCTGTGCCCTGCCTCAAGAAGCCATGGACTAGCATGGTGGGGGACAGAGGGTGGTGAAGGTCTGAGCTAGACCTGCTTTATGTGGGGCCTGAAGTCATTTCTGCAATGGACTGGGAACTTCCAGGTCTTAGGGGAAAGCCTAATTCTGGAACAGTGATTTTCTACTTGGAGGGATTTCCCAGGGGCCATTTGGCACTGTATGATGGCATTTTTGGTTGTCTCAACTCGGGGAGGATGCTACTGTCATCTTGTGGGTAGAGGCCAGGGATACAGCTCAACATCTGGCATGCACAGGTGTCCCCTGTGGTGAAGAATTATCTGGTCCAGATGTTAGTAGTGCTGCTGAGCTGGAGAGACCCTGGTACCATGGGACGTGCCAGGCATTGGGTTTAGGTGAGTGGCACCTTCCCAGAAGCTCCAGGACAGGTCTGAATGTCAGCTACCTTTCCTTTCTTTAACTGGAGAACATGTGATTTTAGCCGTAACAGAGACCAGCAGTCCTAACCCAAACCTTGGGCAGGCAGGTGAGACTCTTTACAAAAGGGCAGTGCCAGGTGAGCTAACGAGAGTTACGGGCTTCATGCCTACACAGTGGAAGGTTCCAGGAATGGTGGCAGCATGCTGCACCAGCAAATTCCCAGAGCTGGTGTCTTCTCTAACTATCATCTGAGCAGAACATGGTCTCACATCCTGGAAGTGGTGTGAAGGTTTCCAGAAATGCTTCTGCATCTGTGGGCAGAAGGTGAGCAGGGCTGGGTGTGGTGAGGAGGGTGACCTTGGGTGCAAAGGGCTTTGGTGAGGTCACCCGGAGGCTCCCATTTCATTTTGTCTTTCTTGTGCTGGTCCTGGGTGTCTAGGATAGAGGCAGAAGGCTCTCCTCTGGGGCTGTAGGCGGTCTGATTCAGTGTGGTGGGACAGTCCTCCCACCCAGCCTGGAGACAGCTGCTGAATCTGCCTTTCCCTGCCGATGGCCCTGGACTGTCATGAACAGAATTCATCAGTGTTTGCTTCATTTATGACAAAACCCAGAGCCCTAGGGAATAACCATTCTAGATAAGAGTTTTCTAGGTTTCAGATGCATGTAAGTATTTCAAAATTTATTTTTCTAAAATTTAACAGTTTTGGATGGAAGTCTTTATTAAAACATGAATTTTTTTGTTGTTGCAGTTGTCATTGTTTTTTTAGCTGGCCCAGGCCAAGGTTCGAACCCGCCCGCCTCAGTGCACATGGCTGGTGCCCCACCCACTGAGCCACGCGCACCGCGGAAGACGTGAAATTTTAATCCCCTTCCCCTTGTCAATGTCCCACGGTCATTGTCATAATAAACACAAGTCTTAGTTTGGGCTGTTAGACAAAGAAAGTCACTGGGAGTCATTGAAGGTGTGGTATTATTTGCTGTGCACAAAATGTCCCCAGAGTTCTTGGTTTTTTTCAGTGTCCCTTTTCCTCACTGCCACCTGAAAACTTCTTGCCATTGTCCACATGCATTCTTTCTTTTCTTTTAATCTGGTTGATTTTCTTCCTTAGGGGCCTTGGAAACCAGGCTCCCTGGAGCAATATTGTTGGAACCGTCAAGGTTCTTCATGTGGTGATTCTTCCCTCATCTTGGCCCCCAAATGCCAGGACTTTAAAATGCACAGATGCGGTGACAGCTATGACGCTTGTTTTCTTTTCCCTCCTGGTTCTTGCTGGGGTCCACACTGCCAGGTAGCAGCAGGTAACCGAGGTGATTGTTGTCATCATCCTGATCGTGACTACCAGCAGTGTGACTATAGAATTTCCATGTCCCACTGCTCTGCCTCCGTCATCCTCCTAACAGTTCTCTGAAATCAGAACTGTTGTTATTAAACAATTTACAGTTCAGGAAGCAGAGGGACAGAAAGGTTGGAAGTGTGCAAGAGAAACACAGGTGGTACAGAAACTGGCTGACCTGGGATTTTAAACCGAGTGTAGCTCCTGAACCAGGCTGCTATCCTGAAGATGACATGCCAAGTTCTAAAGGGACGCTGCTGTGTGGCTTGTGAGGACGGGCAGATACCAGACCTGGGGGAGGGAAAGGGTGGAGCAAAGCCGTATTGGATGCTTCTGTCTGCTGAGGGCTATGCTGGCCACTGCTTGATAGCAGATACTGCTGGAGGCCACCCCAGGTGCCTACCTGGCCCAGAAGTGGGGCTCCCTCCCTTGGTTGGTGAGTGACCATCACACAGCTCACAACCACCCAGAGGGGGGTCCTACAACCCGCTTCTAGATAGGTGCCAGCCCTTTCTACCATACAGCACTGCCCAGCAGGGTGACCACTGGAGTCCACCATTGTACCTGGATTCCAAAAGGATCACCAAGTTCCAGGTGCCTTGTCTGAAACCCTTGTGTAGAAATATTTTTAAGAGTCATTCATCTGTGCTGTTGGAGCTGCATGTTTTCTGAAGGTACATTAAAGAGGGGGAGAAAATATGCAAGGTTTGTTGAAAAACACCCGCTGCACCCTCCCAGTTCTTGTTGGGACCTGCAGACAGGCAGCTCCAGGCAATGTGGTCTGAGGGCGTCTCCCAGGGGCCAGGGTTGGGGGGTTTGAGTTGCAGCCCTTCTAGAGTTTGCCGGGCTGGTCTTTCCGGTCACAACTCACTGTGCCCTGACTGGTTGTGCTTCAGCCAGAGCCAGATGGTGGTAGGTGGGGGTCTGCTTTCACAGCCCCCCTCACCTGGGCTGCGCACACGATAGGTTTAAGAAGAAACGTCTTGAGGAGGCTTAATGCCCTGCAATCAGCGGAAACTATGATGTGGAGGAAGTCAGAGCGCCTGTTCTTGGGGCTCTCAGTGTACGAGGTTGGGGTGGGCTGCCAGAGAGAAACAAACAAAAGTGTCTGGGGGGTAGTGCAGTGGCAGCCTAGGAGCAGAGTGTGGTGGGGACTTTGGGGGAGCGGGGGAGTGAGCAGGTGGCATTGTGGGGTGACAGCAGGGGAGTTCCCAGCAAAGGGTATCAGTGACTGGATTCTAGATAGCTACGAGGCTCTCTGCCTTCTCCCCAGGGATGCCTGGTGGTCTCTGTGGTGTGAGTTTTTTAAAGCTCAGCCAGTGAGCACCCTTTAACCATCCATGATGAAGGACATAGCATGGGGCTTGTGGTGGGTGAATCTGGGAGGTCACACCCGGAAAGGACTCAGCCCTGCACCACGGCGAGGGCCATGCGGGCACCTTCCTCGGCTCTCCTCTGCATTGCCCCAGCCTTGGTGGGTAGAGGCAGAACAGAGTATGTTTCCTTTTCATTTTTCTGGAAGTCAGCCTGGGTTCTAATCCTGGATCCTCAGGTTCGTAGTTTTTTTTTTTTTGAGACAGAGTCCCAAGCTGTCACCCCGGATAGAGTGCTATGGCGTCATAGCTCATAGCAACCTTAAAGTGTTGGACTTAAGCGATTCTCTTACATCCGCCTCCCAAGTAGCTAGGACTACAGGTTCCCGCCAAAACCACCCCCTCTCCCTCCCCGGCAATTTTTTTTGTTGCAGTTGTCATTGTTGTTTTAGCTGGTCTTGGGCTGGGTTCGAACCCGTCACCCTCGGTGTATGTGGCCGATGCCCTTACCCACTGAGCTGTGGGCACTGCCTAGGTTTGTAGTCTTGATCCCCTTACTGGTCTCTGGGACCCTCTGTGTCTCCATCTGTGAGAGGTGAGTGGGGCGCTCATGGCACCACCTCTGAGTGGCTGTGGAACTGAAATTGATCAGTCATGTCTTTACCCAGCACCGCTCTGGTGTGTTGTCAGCACTCTTAGGTGCTTGTCATCTCCATCCTTGTCCTCATTAGGAGTCCAGGTGGTCCCTGGAGGGTCTTTCTGTCCAGGAAGATGGACCTGCAGCTCTTCTTTCCTTTGCCTCTAAGCAGACAATGGCGATGACCACTCGGAAGGAGGCCTGGTTGAGAATCACGTGGACGGGACCTTGAACATGCTGGGGGGTGGAGGCAGCGCTGGCCGGAAGCCCCTCAAGTCCGGCATGAAGGAGCTGGCCGTGTTCCGGGAGAAGGTCACGGAGCAGCACCGGCAGATGGGCAAGGGTGGCAAGCACCACCTTGGCCTGGAGGAGCCCAAGAAGCTGCGGCCACCACCTGCCAGGGTCAGTGGGGTTCACTGGGTGGGGGAGCACGTGGAGAGGGAGTCTCAGCTGGAGCAGGCATCCCAGGACACCTTTGTCCTGTTAGCTGATGGCAAAGCACTTTTCTTTCCAGTTCTGCTACCAATATATTCAGTGACCTTTTGGTCCGTCAGGTTCTCTGGCAGCGAAATGGTCTGGACATATAGTTTTTTGAAGTCCCTTCTTCCTAAAACCTCCACATTTCTGTCTGGTTTGGGGACATAGAGGAAGAAAATGCTTCCCAGAGGTTCAGCTGAAGCTTGCTGGCCATTGCTGGGATAAGCTTTCCATCTGTGTAGCTCTGCTGTCTTGGGCTTGGCCCTGGGTGGCTTTATGGGAAGGAGTGGAGCTCGGGCCACTGGGATGGGGTATGGATACTCTGGGGACAACCATTTGAAGCAGTGTTTGCACGTAGAGCCCATTTTGATCCATGGAAGTCATTATCACAGAATGAGGAGAGGAGTGAAAATTCACATCCTTTCAATTTTCTGTAGTGGGTGGAGTTGGGCATGACAGTATAGTAGTGAGGTCCCTGGACTGGTGTCAGAAGTCTGCCTACAAGTGTGTGGCCTTGGGAAGATCCCTCCCTGTGCATGAGCTCCTTCCCAAGGCTGCACCCAGCCCTGGTGTTGAGTGGCCTGTTACTGACTCCAAGCATCCTCTGTGCCTGTCTGTTCTCCTAGACCCCCTGCCAGCAGGAACTGGACCAGGTCCTGGAGAGGATCTCTACCATGCGCCTTCCAGATGAGCGGGGCCCTCTGGAGCACCTCTATTCCCTGCACATCCCCAACTGCGACAAGCATGGCCTGTACAACCTCAAACAGGTGAGTGTGTGTGTCCCTGGGCCCGAGAGGCTCCTTCTCCTTCTGGGCTCCAGGCCCTGGGTGTGCCCAGAATCCCCTGAGGTCTGAGCTGATCGGGAGACTCAGACTTCTGTGACTGACGGGGTTGGGGAGCCAGCTACCAGCCACACTTGGTGTCCAGGTTGGGAGGGAGGCTCTTGGAGAGAACCGGGCTTGAACCAGAGCAGCTCACCTTTTGTGGCATACTAGCAAGCCCCAGATGCTAGTGTGGTAGGTGGGGTGGGACACCCTGACAGTTTCAAGTTCTCACTAGCTCCCAAGTGATGCTGATGGTCTGTGGACCCCCCACTCAGAATCACTGATTTACTGGTCAAATAGCCATTCTGGTTTCCAAGTATCTCAGGGGATGGAGAAATGCCAGTGAAAATATTTCTAAAATCTGTAATAGAAAAATCAGAAGTATGTGAAACAAGAAAGACACAGAAAGTTTAGGTAAACCCCCCCAGGAGCCCTTTCCCTTCTTCCCCTTACTTCCTGTTCATGTGTGTTTTAATGACCAACGTGTGTGTGTGGTCCTCTCCCATAACGTTATAAATGGACTTGACATAGCCATAGACTTGGCAGGGATCAAACATGAACCAGTTGTCCTGCATAGCCCACCCTGCCTTTGTCTACCTCTTCACCCCTTATATGTGTGCATTTCCCATAAGGCAGAGAGAAGGTGTGAGGGGAGGAGGGGAGAGATGCTGGGGTCTCCAGCTCTCATCACGGAAGGCTTCACATGGCAGCTTTGCCTCTTACTAGCTGTGTGACCTCAGGCAAGTTGCCTAAACAGTCTGTGCTTCAGTCTCCTCTGTGATGTGGGAATGACATCATCTAATGCACAAGGTGGTCATGAGGATGTAAGGAATCTCTGTGTGACACAGAAACGGGAGTGAGCAGCGTGTCAGGTGCTCACACAGGGCCTGGCACATACTGACTTCCTGTGACATGAGATTTTTTACCTTGCACTATGGGTAAGGGCCCGTATACGGGGTCCCCACTGGGTGGGACCATCTTGAGGCTGGGGGCTCAGTCTTTTCACCTTTGGGCATCCTCATACCTTGCTAATCAGAGTGGTCTCTGGGCCGGCAGCGTCAGCATCAAGTTGGAGCTTGTTATGCGTGCAGGGTTCCCGGCCCACCCCAGACCTCCTGAGTGGGACTCTGCATTTCAGCAAGTGTCCCCAGGCGCATTTGAGGTTGGGAAGCCCACCTTGCAGTGCCAGTTGAGCACAGGGCAACAGCCCAGTGAGCAGGCCTCAAGGGGAGGAAGGAACCCTGCGGCCCTGGGAGTGGCCATTCATGCTCCTCTCTCTCTCCCCAGTGCAAGATGTCTCTGAATGGGCAGCGTGGGGAGTGCTGGTGTGTGAACCCCAACACTGGGAAGCTGATCCAGGGAGCCCCCACCATCCGGGGGGACCCTGAGTGTCATCTCTTCTACAATGAGCAGCAGGAGGCTCGCGGGGCGCACACCCAGCGGGTACAGTAAACCACAACCAGCGGTGCCTGGCCCTCTACTCCACCCCTCCCCAGACACCGGCAGAAAACGGAGAGTGCTTGGGTGGTGGGTGGTGGGAGATCTTCCAGGAGTTCTTGACCTGCGTATTTATATTTGGCAAGAGACCAGCACCGAGCTCGGCACCCTCCCCTGCCTAACCCCCCAAACCCCAGCTGGAGATGCCTACACCCTTCCCTGCTTGCTCCCTCCCTGGGGAGGAAGGGGGGCTGTGGTAGGGGAGCTGGGGTAAAGCTTTGGGAGGGGGGAAAGAAATTTTTATTTTTGAACCCCTGTGTCTCTTTTGCTTAAGATTAAAAGAAGGAAAACTAAAGTGATGTCTCTTGTCTCAGTCTTTGGGGCCTCCCTGGGAAAGGGATCCAGGGCCCCCCTGAGCCTCCTTCCATCCAGCTTTTCCTGACATAGTATCCCACTCACAAAATGGGAAAGTGTAAGGGATGGGGGAAGGGGAGCTCTTGAATCCAGATTGAATCCTGCTGTCAGCCCCCAGAGTCTCCCTGCCAGGACCCTGGGTGAGGCTTTCCAGGGGTAGGGTCATCCTGGGGCTGGGGCAGAGAGGGACAGACGACACTGCAAAGGGAGATAGGGACGGAAGTCCTGGAATCGGGATTCTCTGGCCCTGAAAAGAGAGCTCCCTCCTCCCAGGGGGAGACATTTCAGCTCAGTCCCTAAAGAAAGGGGGTGGGACTGCTATTGAATGGCACATTCACAGAGGTGTCACCACTGAGAAGCCAGGTGCTGCTGTCTGAGGGGCCTACATAACTGGCCCCAGAACAGCAATGTCAGGAAACCAAGGGCTGTCTGCAAAGAAATAGGCTGCAGACTGTGGGACCCTGGGGGCATGAGGGCTGATTGTAAGAGCTCTGCCACTTGTTCTGCTGTAATCCCAGGAGGGAGGAGTGCTCAGCTCTTGGGGTCATGGTCCGGTCCTCAGCACATGGCCAGACCTTTCCTGTGACACAGATGAGCCAGACCTTTCCTGTACCTCCTCTCCTGCATCTGAAGTCCGAACCCTCCTGGGCACAGACCAGGGGCTCTCCTGCGGCTCTGCCAATCCACCTCCCTTCTTACAGTCCGTCTAGTAATTCTGGAGAGGCAGGGGCACACCGGTGCCTTGACCAGGTGTGAGATGAATTTGTCTGGAAAGCCAAAGAACCCTCCAAAAAGGCATGAGATGAGCTTTCTTGGGAGATAAGCTTTCTTGAAGTGCAAGGAAATGGGATTCCTAAGAATAAGAATAGGCAGAGCTCTGCCAAGAGGGAGTTCTAGGCTGCACCAGGCCAAGGCCAGCCATGTGGCTGGCTGCCCTGAAAGTGCATTGATTCAGTTAATCTTCATGAATCTATGGAAGAAATACTATTATTAGTCCACTTTACCGATGAGGGAAAGCATCCTGGAAGTTCCCAAAGTCCCCTGCCCTGGGGCTGGAGGCCCCTCAATCCACAGCGTGTTAGCCACCTATCCCTGGGTTTGGGAAGTAGGCCAGGGGCTTGAAGAGAGGCTAGGGTGCTCTGGGCATAGGCAGCCCCTCCATGGGGTCTGTGATCTGGCCACCCCTCTCCCTTGTCCCCTTGGTTGGGGGACAGCTGTGTCTGCTTTCCTGGGAAGCACAATAGTTCTCAACTTTTTGAACATTTGATCAACAGAGATGCTTAGAAAAAAACTGCTGCCAGTGTGTCACCCTCGGAGAATTCCATCCAACTGGCCCAGGCAGGGTCTTTTTTCTTTCTTAGGTTCCAGTGTAATTTGGGCCAGGGACGTGATGAGAATGTTGGAGTTAGGATGCCTGAGTTTGGATCCAGTCCCATCTCTTACCATTCCATTGCCTGGGGCTGTATCATGTGCCTTCTCTGAGCCTCAGTTTTTCTCATCTGTCTAATGGAGGCGATTTCCGCCTCAAACAAGAGGGTGGTGTCAAGGGGACTACATGTGTGAAGATGCTTGAGGAGCTACCGGGCGGTGTAGGACAGGAGGGTTTCTACCCATGGGCCCTCTTCCGGACCTCACGCCCCCGGGGTGCTTGCTCAGCCCTTTTCTGCAACAACGTGCAGGGGGTTTCTCCGACAGTTGCCCATAGAGCGCTTGAAGCAAAACCTTCGCAGGCTTTATGGGTGTGTGAGCAGCACCTCTGTGGTGGCTCTAGCTAGAGGAACCACACTAACTAACTGGTGGGTTGTGTGGCCGGGAAACCCTCGCTGAGAGGAGGCACAATTGCATTCTAGTAGGCAGATGGCTGGCTGGGCAGGGATCTCAGCAGCGGTCAGACTGCGCCTCTTCCAAGTTTGAGCATGGCCATTGACAAACGCCGGGGTTCTACTGCCACCATGAGGTAGCGTATAGAACTGCAGCGGAGCGCCCGTGGGGCCTTGGAGAGAGCGTTGATCTTAGGAGCCCTCTCTGGCTGTCATTACAGGCCCTGCCAGGATAGCCTCAGAGAGAAGTGGGGGAAGGGACCTGGGACTCTGCACAGAAACATGCTTCCTGTGTGCTTCTTAGGTAGGACTAGTGACTCAATTTGTAGGACTCAGTGCAAATTGAAAATATGGATCTCCTTGTTGAGCAATAATTATTAAGAATGTCAAGACTGTGACAGAAGAGTGTTAGATCAAGTGTGAGCCCTGTGGGGCTGCACAGGTTGCATGCAACAGTGCCCATGACACTGTTGGCCCATTTCATATACCCTATGGATTAATAACCACTGCTGTAGTCGCTGAACAATAGCTATGTATGGTGTGAGGGTTCAGAGTGCCGGCATGCAAGCCAGGCGGCCTTGGAGCGGGGTCTGCAGGCTATAACTTCGGAGTTATGTGGCTTTGGATATGCTTCTAATCTCTATGAACCTTCTTTACTTTATATTTAAATACTGGGGTGCTTTCTTTCTCAGAGTTGCTTTGGGAATATAAAATCATTTCTGTCAATGTTTTTGTTTTGTATCAGTTTATATGTTTTATAAAAAATATATTTCTTTGTTAGAGTGCGTTTTATAGGGTATAAGGAATAATTAAATATTATGTAAGACAAAAAAAATCATTTCTATCTTCTCCCTCTCAAAGAGAACACATACCAAGTGCTGCCTAAATATAGTTCTCACTGTCTGCTAGGCTCGGTGTTAGGGTGTCAGGAAGGACATGAAGATGACAAAGATTATGGCCTTTGTTCTGAAGGGCTGATGTGCTCATGAGGGATGGCCCTCGGCACAATGGTGGAGAGCCTTCCAGCAGGTGCTGTGGGAATGAGTAGGGGACTGTCTATGTCTGGCATCTGGGACAGCATCTCAGGGGAGGGTGTGAGGGCAGAGTTGCTGTAGGGGAAGTTGGAATCAGGGGAAAGGTGTGGGGAGATGTGTGTACATGTGCCTGGGTGTGTGTGCTTGTGAGTATATGTGAGTGTGTGTGTTTCGCTGGTTCAGACAGAGGTGCAAAGCCTTTAGTCATGAGATGCACAATGAATTTGGACACCTGCATGTGGCTGGGTGGCTGGGGACACGTGCTGGAAGGAGGATGCAGGTAGAGGAGCAGGTGAAAAGGAAACCAGAGCCATCGGGAGGGACCTCTGGTGCCTTGCTGAGGGATTTAAATTTGGGACCAAAAGCTAGCAAAGTGCCAAGGAGGGAAATCAGGCAGAGGATGGGCATGATGGGATAGGTGTTTGAGAGGGAACCATGGATGAAGTGTCCAGCACGGAGGAGAAGGTGCGGGAGGCGAGTGGGCAGGATGTCCTGTGGGAGGAATCCCAGACAGCCGGGTGAGAAGTGGCAGGGCCTGAATGAACACGGGTTGGGCAGATGGAGGGAAGGTCAGGTTCAAAGGTTGCCTGTGAGGTTGCTGATTCCTGGGGCTTAGGCATGGGCAGTGGAGTGGGTGTGGTGTCCTACTCCGGGGACAAAGGGACAGGGGTGAAGAAGGAAGAGAAGGAGGAGGAGAAAGGATGGCTTAGTGGGGAGGGAGATGGGAAGATGATACTTCAAGTTTTGTTACTATTGAACTTGTACTTCATGAGGCCTAAGATAAAATGAGAGGGGCAATGTGCCTGAGTTTTCAGGTGAGTTCAGCTTCAGGCACTTTGGATTTGAGTTGTCTGAAGGACATTGGGTGGAGAAGACATCCCCGAATTCCCTCGTTCTCATCCTGAGGTCCAATTCACGGGCAGTTCCCATCAGCGCTGTCTGTAAACCTCTGTCCATCTCCGTTTCTTTCTGTCCCTGTCCTCTGTCACAAGCACAGAGGGAGAGGGGGTGGTTGATGGGGACAAGATGTGGGAAGGGGGAAAGAGGCTGTCCCTTGGGAGCAGAGGACTGACACGGCGAGGGGACAGGACACAGAGGGAATGATCTTGTTGGGGTTGGGAGGAGAGAGGAGGGAGTTCTCTTTGAGGGGGAGAATGCACTGTGGGAAGGAGACACGGAGGGGTCCTAAGAGGAGCCTCAGGGTCTGGGGGTACGTTGGTCCACCCGGGGGCGGCGCTTTCCCTGCAGAGCCCCACAGAGCTGTGCAGGAGGGACGTCCCAGCTGGGTCACACAGCTGACTGCTGGAGGCAGACATGGGGAACCCCCAGATGGGTGGTGTTGCCTCAGTCTCTCAGGATTAGACTGTGACTAGAATGCGAGAGTGGGATTTTCAGACTTCAGACCTGGAGCCCTTTGGGGTTCCAATGCTCAGCCTGTGGTTTAAGCGGACAGAGCTGGGGACAGGGATGGAGTGCCCAGGTCTCTGGGGGAGTGGGGATAGGGCAGCTGCCAGCTGCTGTCTACTGAACCTTGAGGAGCCCGGGAGTCGCCCGATCGCTGGGTGCCCTGGCAGGGCTGGGGCTGGGATCCCCCACAGCCACAGGGTGTGAGCAGGGAGATAAGAGCCGAGGGCTGCACAGGAGGCGGAGGTACAGGGGAGGAGAGGACAGACAGGCCCTATGGGCCCTCTCTCGGCACCCCTGGAGGGGGAAGAGGAGGAGGAGCCCGTCTCTCCTTGCGCCCCTCACACATCTCTGCATCCTCCATCTTTACTTTCACTGCCATGGGGGAAGGGGTTTCACGGGGCAGGGCTCAAGTGACCTGGCATTGGAATGCTGTGCCCAGGCCTCCTCAGTTGGACTCCTCCACCAACTAAAGGCAACCTGGGTCCAACTAGTCTCAGGGAAGGGGTCCAGCGACCCCAGAAGGACCTGTGCCTGATGACAAGATAGCCCCTTGAGCAAGGCAGGGACACTCCAGGTGACATAGAGAGAACAGAGTGCCTGGGGTCCCTGAGCTGAGCAGAGGGGAGATACCACCAGCTCCATCTCCCAGCAGTGCCAGTGGGACACTTACAGGGCCACCTCTGTGCAGCTCCGGGAACAAAGAGGGCCATAGGGAGTTCCGGGAAGGGCTGGGGAGACAGGAGATGGGGCCTGAGAGGAAGGGAAGTAGCAGGGTGACTGAGGCAGCAGTAGGAGGATGCGTGACTGTGCCCTTCACGCCACCGAAGGGTTGGAATCAGAGCTGCCATTTCAATTTTCCTCTTCAGTGGGCAAAAGTGCAGCAGGGCTGAGTAGGAGCTGTAGATTCACCTTGGCCAGTGGGACCTGGAAGTAGGACTCTCCTCTGCTAGGACTTAAGACCTTGCAAGGCACTGGATTGAGCGATGGCGGAACATTCTAGAAATGCCTTCTTCAAAATCCTCACCAAAGAGAAGAGACTCATCATTTGTGTAAGGGTAGATAAAAGCCACTTTATTTAACACCAGGGACTGAGATTAATTGATGGTAATAACAGCAATGGTCAGAACAGCAGCTGACCAAGTACTGGATGTTGGCCGCCCTAAGCCTTTGTGTGCATTAACTAGTTGGATCCTCACAACGGCTCTATAAGGTTTTATCTGCAAGGTCAGGCAGGTATCAGCAGGTTGAGAAGGGTGCCCTGGGTCACGTGTCTGCAGACTTTTGAATGGTTGGAGAAGGGGCCACCAGAGTTCTGGGGCTAAGGCTTGTCCAGGAGGATCAGGGTCCCCTCTGGAGGGAGCAGGCTCCTCCCTGACCCAGCCTGGGTCCTCTCCCCTGTCCCGCTGAGTGGTGGCCCTAGGAGAGTCCTGGTGGTCACCTCACCCTCTGTCTACCTTCCCTGACCCCTTGGAGGACGCCAACGCAGGCTAACTGAAGGCATAGCTTTATTAAATAAATGCTTTGTCATGACAAAAGACAAAGATTGAGGAGTAACATAAATTATAAGTTGAATAAATAGTATACAGCAATCTTCACTTTTTAATAAAACTTTAGATCCTCCGTTTTTTTTTTTTTTTCTTTTTGTATTTATTTCCTTAAGTACAAAATGCTAACAGGAGCCGAACTCGTCCGCATTCAGGTGATTTTTCCTGCTTTTGTTTTTGTTTGTTGATTTTTTAAGATCCTTTTCACCAGTCAAGATTATGAGCATTTATTTTATTTTTTTAAAGTTGAAAACAAAAAAGAAAAGAAAACAGACCTATGTATGTATGTATGTAAAACTATAAAGAACTACAGTAATATGTGCTGTGGCTATTGCTGTTTTCAAAAAAAGAAAAAAAAAAACCCAAACAACCAGTAGGTAACTCGGAATCTGAAGGAATCTTGTCTGACAACTGTGCTATCCATGTGTGCTACTGTGTGGTGGTGATGGTACAGATGGGGACCAGGCTGGTGACAGGGACCAGAGAAGTAGGGTGTGTGTGGAGGGTGGCCGGGGCCCCCCTACCTTCCCTTTCCCCATCCAAAAGGAGTTAGGAGAGGAGGCCAGAGTCTGTGGAATGGCTAACCTAGATGCTCCATTAGAAACCCAAGAAAGTATGTTTTAAAAAAGAAAACAAAAGCCTACAAGAAAAAAAAAAGGTTAGAAACAGCGCAAAATAATACTTGCACTTTAGTGGTTTTAAAAATACCGACAGTACAAGGCCCAGGGTGCTGGCCGGTAAAACCCCATTCATTCCCTTGTCCCACCATTTTGCAAAACTGAGCCTTCTTTCTGCTGGAAGCCAAGCATTTCCCCTCCAAGACTAAAGGGTTTCTTCTCCTTGGCCTTCTCCTCTCTGAAGGTCCCATCTGGGGCCAGGGCTGAGTAGATGTAGGGAGGATGGTGGTGGTCAGGGCACCATGGTGGGGTCAAGGTGTTGGGGCCCAGCTCTCCAGCAGTGGCCAGCCCAGTGGGGAGACCCAGAGGTGGGGGTGGAAAGCCGGTTGTCAACACATGGGCCTCCCTGGGCCCCCTGGGCCCCCTGGGCCTATGTTCCTCCCGTGTGGGGCCAGGTGTCCCCAGGCCTGGCTGTCGAGAAACTTTCTAGTCTCTTCCTTCCTAGTGCTCTGCTCTGCCCAGTGGTCAGGGCAGGCTGTAGAAGGAAGGTCAGTCCTGGCTAAGCCTTCCTCAGTTCCCTGGCAGTCATGGGGAAGACAGGGGTCCTTCTCCACTGCTGGAGTGAGGTGGGAGTCGAAAGCGGGAGGGAAGAGACCTTCCATGGGCATGGAGTGGACAGCCCTCCGACCTGGAGCTAGACCTGATATAACCCCGAATCCCAGGCCTCCAAGTGAGCAGATAGGTGGTCAGATAGGCAAGGAGACCCCTGCTCCGGCCTGGACATATGCCCTTTTAAGGGGAGGAGCTGAATCTTCCTCTGTGGCTCCTTCCCTGGAGCAACTAGACCTCCATTTGGGACACTTAGTCTCATCTGTCCATGAAGGTCTGACTTGTCTAGGGAGTGAGCAGCTGCCCAGAAGCACTTCTGCAAGCAGTGGAGACACACGGGTTCAGGTTCGCAGGCATGAATGTCTGGCGGAGGCCACCCAGGCTGTGATTCCCCCACCTTTCCCCCACCTTACAGCAAAAGGCCAGCGTAAGGGGCAGAGGCCTGCTCGGAGTCCAGCACACAGTAGGGGGAAGAGAGAGCTCCTCTTGGGAATCCAGTCCAGCCCTGGGAAGGGTGGGGGAGTTTGCAGTTCCTGGCTCAGTCTTTTCTTAGGGGGAGTTGTACCCCAGTATCCACATGGCAGATCCCAGTAAGAAAACTGCTCAAGGTACAGAGAAAGAATGGGCAGAAAGAAGAGTGACGTGGAAAAGGTTTAGGGTACTGGGCTGAGACATGCAGAAATGTAAGTCAGGGCTTGTGGACAGTCATGCAGAGAGATGGGGTGCTCTGACTTCGCAGGTCAAGAAAGTCCTAATGGCTGCCGGCCCCACTGGGCCCTTTGTCTCCGGGAGCCTGAGCACCCCTCCTGTCTTAAGCCAACTGTCTGTGGGGGGAGCAGGAGACAGCCCGAGGTGCACAGTTGTGCCTGTGCCATCAGTGGGAATATACTCGCCTCCTTGCTGTCCCTCTTCTTGATATATTTTCTTCTTCATTGCCCCAGGTTTGGTGCTGGAGGCGGTCTCCACTGCGTCATGCAGTCAGGAAAGAATGGGGAGAGCTGTGTCCATAGCAAGAAAGGATCTCCTTTGCCAGTGTCCAAGCCCCCTTCTCTGGCAGGTTTTCTTCAGCCTTACAGGACAGTCTGAGGCCACCCATTGGCTGAGGAAGTCAGTGGAGAATGGAACTTTTCTTGGTTCGGAATCTGGCTGCCAAAGCACCCCTGAAGGACATTTCCTGGCTGTCCTGGGCCTCTTTTCCATCTGCTACCCTGGAGAGGGAGCAGGGACTGGCCAGCACAGGGGAAGAGCTTGAAGGATTTTTTGGCCTCCATCCCTCATCGTGGCTGAAGGTGGGCATCAGGCACTTCACAGGCACGACCAATGTCCACTGATCCTTGTTCCCATCCAACGTCCAAGGTCTAGGACCCACCTACAGTTCCCACCTTCCCCTGCTCTGTGGCCTGGCTCAAGCTCATTTCTATTTCATGACCCATCCCCCCATTTTCCTCTCTCCTTCTTCTTGAATCCCAGAAGGGTGGGGGGGAGCCAAGGAAACATGTACTGGCATTTCTTGCTTTCTGCTGCTTTGCTCCAAAGCTAGGATGGGGCAATTGGCTCCCATCTGTCCAGCCCTCCAGCCGTCTCCTCCGGCCTGAACAGTCCAGTTTACTGTTTCCCACCATCTTCCTCTTTGCCCTCTCTCAGTTTAGTCTCTCTCCTGCTCTGCCAGTGTGGAGACTGAGGGAAGCTTCTGGAACTCAGGTCCTGTCCTGATGAAATGAAAGGACCAGGGTGGGATCAGGGGGACCTATTGGGCTCATCTGGTGTGGCATCCAGACACAGCTGCTTCCTTAGGGTTTAAAGACTAAATTGGGATGTGTCGGGGGAGCATGGCCTCTATCCAGTGCTGGCCTTAGCTGGCTAGGTGGTTATGTGTGTGAACACCTGTGGGGAGTCACCATCAAATCCCACAAAAAGCTGAGTTTGCTGCTCATGGGGAGCCCTGACTAGAGGCAGGCAAAACTGGCATAAAGGTTGGATTTGGGGAATATGGGTTTTCTTAGTTTCCCCAGAATGAGAAAGCTCCTCAGTGCCCCATAAAACTACTCTGCAGAGTTAATGCAAGCCTTTGGAAGAAAGGAAGAAAGAAAGAAAAAAAAGAAAGAAAGGTAATAGATTTATACGCCTACATATGACTATAGCGGTCTTGTAGATAAATATAAGCCCACTTTTTTTTTTTTCAGCCTATCCTCCCCCACAGAGGCTGCTGTGCTAGTTGGGAATTGAATGAAATGAGGGCTGAAACCACAGCTTCAGCATGTTTGTTTCTTTTAAGTCCCCCTGGAAAAACAAGTCTTTCCAACATTGGGGTGTGTGCTGATTTCTAAGATTCTGCATGGGATGTGACCATGCACACGTATTTAACACTCATGTCTCTGCTTAGGAAAACCTCACCTCGCCGCTATCTAATGTCTCTCTCTTACAAATTTGTTTTGTTTTCAGAGGAATGGAATGCATTTTAGTCTCCATAAATTTGGGGAAGAGACAACACTGTGTCGGGGTAAGGCCAGGGGTCGAGCTGTCCACACCGCTGGCTGGAGGAGGAGAGATCTGGGAGAGGCCCTGGCATGTCAGTCTTTTCTTTTCTCCCCCTGACCAATCCAACCTGGGGAAACTCCAAGGGTGTCATAAATACCGCATCTGAGGCTCTGCCTTGTGATGTCCAAACCTCTCCTGACCCCAGGCCAGGGCTGGATGAGAGCGACGGGCCCAGCCCCAGACTCCGCCCCTTTCCTTCCTGCCACGCGCTTGCCTTCCTTTCCATAACTCCAGTCTTCTGTCCCTCTTTCCCACACAAACACTTTCCCCCCTTCTCTCCCTCATCTCCTCTCTTTCCTTCTCTGTTCATTCAACTTGCCTCAAAAAGAAAGCCATTTTCAGGGGATGTGTATGTCTCCTTAGCTTTTTGCATCGTCTCTGCTGTTGCCATTTTCAAAGTTGAGCCCTTGCTAGAGATTCCGAGGTCCTCAGTTTCCTCACATAGATATATACGTATATTCGTTTCCCTTAAATGAGATGAAATGAGTGGCGTCCGGGGGTGGAGGGAGTCGCTGGCTGGAGTTGGGGCTGGGGGTGGGTGGGGGTGAGGGGGAGCGGGGAGGGGACGTATCACTCAACATTGCTACTGTCGAAGGTGTGGCACTGAAAGTCCCCGTCCACGTACTCCATGCCCGGCAGCTTCATCCCGTACTTGTCCACGCACCAGCAGATGCCACGCTTGCGGCCACGGGAAGGCTTGCACTGGGGTGGGCAGAGCAATGGGAGGTGAGGACACTGCTCGTTCCGCCTTGCTCCTGTCCACCCTGCCTCCTCCCCATCCCAAGATGGACTCTCATCCCCGGTGAGCTGAGGGGCCAGACCCAACCCGGGGGTTCTGGCATCCCTATTGCATGAAGGCCTGGGCAGCCTGCCCTCAGTTAGCCCCTACCATCTCTCTCTCTCTCCTTTTTTTTTTTTTTGAGACAGCATTTTACTGTCACCCAGGCTAGAGTGCAGTGGTGTGATCATAGCTCACTGTAGCTTCAAACTCCTGGGCTCAAGTGATCATCCTACTTCAGCATCCTGAGTTGCTGGGACTCTAGGCAGGTGCCACCACATCTAGCTAATTATTTTCTTGTAGAGACAGGGTCTCACTATGTTGCCCAGGCTGTTCTTGAACTCATAGCTTCAAGTGATCCTCCCTCCTCAGCCTCTCAACTTGCTGGGATTTGAGGCATGAGCCACCATGCCTGGCCATGTTCTTTTTAAAATATTATCCACTGAGTTCCTCCCACTTGGTTCTCTCCAGGGATTCTCAAGAGAGTTTCATGATCTGTTAATGATAATAGTAATGGTAATAATAATAATAGGTGGTCCCCCCATGTAGCTTTATGAGATAATTCTCAACATTTAGTATCTAGTAGGGAATGCTATTCCTCATCCTCTGTGAGGTAGGCACTGTTACTCTCTGGAGGCACAGAGACAGTACATGACTGGGGAAAGAGGACAGGCCAGTAGGTGGCAGAGCCAAGATTGACTCCATGGCAGTCTGGCTCTTTAGATTGGTGGGGCCCTTAAATTGGCATCAGCAAATGCAAAGTCCTAGAGTCTACCCTAGACCCACCGGGGGTCGTGGGGCCCAGCTGCCAGCTGCTTTAACAAGCCCCCAGGTGATGTCAGAGACCTGTCACCCAAGGCTAGCCTGGCTGTGAAGGGGTGTGATGGTTTCAGGTGCTGCCCAAAGAAAACGGGTCTTGAAGCCCTGTGTGTGTGAACGTGCTGTGTGTGCACACCAGAAAGGAATTTAAGGAGCACAAAGGACGCGTACGTGATAGTGTTACAAATGAGCACAAGCGGATAAAGTGGATCTGTGGAAAGCTAAGTAGATTCTGGCACAGGAGAGAATAGGGAAAATCATGGCTGTGGCATGTGAACAGGTGTTTGAGGGTTAGGAAACACTAAATTGTTAATGGTGGAAATCTCAGGTGCTTGCCCGAGTGGAGTTTCCAGGCAGGTGCCATTTGGGGAGTCATCTGAACCTGGGAGCACGGGCCGGGGTTGTACCTGCTTTCTCTTGTAGAATCCCTTGCGGTCACAGTTGGGCAGGTACACAGCGCGGGGTACCATGCGTGGGCTGGCTTTGAGCTCCTGCAGGGAGGCCTCCATGTGTCTGCGGCAGGGACCCTGTATGGACAGGAGGGTGAGGGAGCGGCAGGACCCAGTGGAAGCATCCCATGTGCAGACACATGATCTTCCCTCCCTCGCCCCTGTGCTGTGCCCCGGAGTGTGCACAGCCTGCATGTGGCCAGGGATAGAGCTGTATTTACCATTGAGTCTTACAGGCCAGCCCTCTTCAGCTTTTCTGTTCTAATGGAGACCAGAGGTGCCTCTGGATGCTCTATGCTCAGTGTCTGCCGAGGCCTGCACACTGTTCCATCCAGGGCTCATGTGCTGGTGGGCACTTTCCCGGAACGAAAACCACTATTTCCACTCACTTGGACAAGCCCCCTGTCCTGACAAATGCAAGCTCTGAAAGTTCTCCTAAGCTGAGCCCCCTGGTTCCTTTACCAGGTCTAGCCTAAACTCCTCCAGCTGTCTGGAATGCCCATTTAGATGAAGGGCAAAAGCCCAAAGCCAGGCAGTGGCAGAGGAGAGAGATGGGGGTGGGGGTGAATCCTGAAACGCACCTGCTCAGATTCCTGTCTCATCTCAGGTGCGGAGATGACCCTGGGGTGGGCAGTGTTCTCGGCTCCCCCAACAAACTTGGACTGGGTCAGCTTCTTTCTGCGGTCCTTCTTCACTGCCTCAGCCTTCAGCTCCGAGATGCGGCTATGCTTGGGCCGGAAGATCTTGGGGGAGTAGGTCTCCTCGGCCATCTCGGAGGTGGTCGGCTCCTCGTGCTCACGAGAGTCTCTCTCTGCAGGGAGAAGTGGCTGAGGGTCAGCTGCCTGCATCTGGGGCTTGGGGTGGGAGGTCTGGGTGAGGGAAGTGATACAGGTTCTTCACCCTCTGGGAGCTCTGCAGACTGGGGAAGGCCGGGAAATGGGGCCAGGAAGAAGAGTTGATATGCTCATGAAGGTGTAAGAAGTTTCTGGCATTCCCGCAGTTGAGCAGAGTGTAGGGAGAAAGACTCTGCTTGCAAAAGGAGAATATTGGAAAATTGATAGATGAGGAAGGTGTGGCAGGAGGGAGAGGACAGTCTGGGGCTGGAAGGAGGACGGTCAAGAAGAGCGGCCCAGGGAAGGGTGAAGGAGGCGGTGAGCGGCTTGCTTGCTGGGGGTCTGGAGATCTGGGCTGCTAGCGGGAAACCGGGCACAGCAGGGCACGGTCTCTGCACGTTTAGAACTGATGGGCATTGAGGTATATTTAGACCTGGGACACTGGGGGGTCCCAGGGAGTGGAGCAGAAGGATGGTTGGGCCATCACGAAGCATAAGACGAGGGGGCTAGGAGACAGAAAAGCCCGAAATGTGGGTTCAGTGGGAAATAGCACAGGGACATGTGGGATCCAGAGGTCTTGCTCCCACTCTGGCTCAGACTTGGCAGCAAGCTCGGGCCCTGGGAGGCTGGCATGTTGCTCTGCTCCAGCCTGAGAGAGGCCAGCAGCTGGCTGGGCTGGGCAGTTATATATAGGAGTGAGTTGGTGACAGTCTATACTTAGCTGACCGTTGACCTTTAGAGAAGCAGGACTTTTTTCATGTATTTGTTGACCCTCAATTCCACCCGCCTGGCCTCTTCTTGGTCCATCGATTTCCACTAAATTCCTGTCCCACAGACAACTTTCTCTGGGTCCCTTTCTCCCCTCAGTTGCCCCCCAGCCTCAGCAGACCCAGAGTAGGGGGAGACCTTTGCTGCTCCCAGGTGGGCAGGGTGTGGCTGGGTACAGGGATGAGTAGGAGCATTCCTTGAAAAAGAAAATGAGACTTTGGGTGACACAAACTCCTAATGTGGGGTGAAGGAAAATCCTACTCTCCAGCCCCTCCACTATTCCAGGGAAGGGTGATAGCACCTGGGATGGGAAGTCAAGGGAGGGGAAGAATTCAAGGAAGTAGGGAAGGGGTGCAGGGAAGGAGAAGCTTTTTGTGAAGACACTGTCTCATGGCCCTGGAGACTTTCTAGGTGCGAGCTGGGAAGGCTTTTGCAGACCTGACCCCACCCGGCCAGGGTGGCAGGCAGCGCCCAACCACCTGCTTCTGTCTTGGCTCAGGATTTGTGAATTTTAATGAACTAATTATCTGGACTTTAAGACTTTGGTGGGGAAGTTTCCTGAGCTGAAGAAGCTTCCAAGGCTCTGTGGTGTTCCGGGAGGGTAGTTGCTTTTGGTATGACTGACAGGATGGGAAGGGAAGTGCTCACTGGAGAGGGCAATGACAATGAGGAGGAAGCAGACAGCCAAGACAGACTCTGCCTGAAAGAAGTTCAGCATCAGGATCCTAGTGTCCACCTTGGGGCTTTGAGCCCCCTTCCCTGTCTGTCTTGATGTCGCAGTGCCCTAATCCTGCTCTATAATGCCCCAATGTGCCTGGTAGGTGGGTTAGTGAGAAGAGTGATGTTTTGGGGTAAACCAACTTTTCTTGGCTGCAAGATAAGTTAGATTGGTAGGGAGATGTAGGGGGAGCATGGCTGATTTGGGGACACTGCATTGGAAGGCTCGTGCTCTGTTATCTGGTAACTCAGGGCCCAGGCTCAGGCTCCTGGGGTTGGGGGGAGTGAGGAGAGGGAGAGCTAACCATGGCCTTGCATCTTATTCAAGGGCTTGAGACAATCAGTTTCTCGGGGTGTCGTCAAGTGTTCTGACCCTCAGAAGATAGTTGGATATGACAGGGGATGGTTGCCATTGACAGCAAGGAGGTGTTCTGGGGTATGTGGCTCAATTCCTTCCTCAAACAAGATAAACAAGATTGTAACCGGGTAAAGTAAGGGCAGGCTGGCTGCTGCGCAAGGTGTGGAAGAAAGATGAGTGTGTCCTGTGAACTGCTTCAGCCCGGCTTGGGGAGCTAGCATGTTGTCATCTCTACAAGGGGAGAGAGCCTGGGAAGCTGCCTTGCCCCAGTGGCTGTCTTAGCTCCTTGAGTCCTTTCCAAAGGTCATCTAGTCCATCCCTGTGTCTAAGCAGAAACAATTGTACACTTCTATCTCGTTGATGATCTTTCTAGTTTCTAAAGACATCTGGGATGGGGATGCCACTCCATCTTCCTCTGGCCATCTTTCTTTTGTGGGGGAAGGGCTCCATTGCTTTTGTCAGAGGGTGTAATTCTCCAACTATCATTTCAGTTTATTCTCATTGTTTGGCCTTGGCAGATACAGAAGCATGGTGTCCACAGCCTCGCCTGTATCAGTAGTTCTTCTAAGGATCCTTCATCTTTGGGACTTTTAGTAAGAAGCACTTATTGGGGCTATCCTTAACCTTGAGTTACCCTTCCTGGGAGGATGGGGCTGTTGGCAATGGTCCAATCAACCTTGGGGCAAATTTATTTTGACTTCTCTTACTCTTTTCTTTGAAAATGTTGAAGCCCTAGGGCCAAATAGCGACACTGGGGAGAAAAAGAACATTCTAGTATATTCTGGTATCTTTCTTAATTTGAGGGACTTAGAAAACTTTTGTAAACCCTCTCTCCTTTTCCTGGTCTCCTGAGGACAGACCTCCCCAGTCTGCAGGCTCTCTGGCTGCTTCTGAAGGGCAGGCTTAAAGTTTTGATATGTTTCCCGGGTCCTGGTGCCACTTAACCCCGTGAGACCTATTGCTTAGGCAGCAGGAGAGTCCAGTATCAAAGATACTAATCAGGGTCTTGTGGTCACCTGTAGGCTCCAGAGAGACAGTGGAAACTTGGATGGGAACCAGTGCAGAGCCAAGAAGATTAAAGTGCTGGAAAGTAAGCCTGGAGGCAAGATGCCAGAGTCAGCCAGCCCCGCTCAGCTGCCCTGTGGCTCAGTCCTAAACAGGCTTTCAATTTTGGAAGGGTTTAAGTTTTAGATAAAACAAGAAGGCACAAGTAGACTGGCTACTCCAGAACTATTGCATTAAGAGATGATGAACTCAGGTTGCAGAAGGGATTTTGGGTGGGGTTCCAGGGAGGACTTCCTGGTGAGGATTGCTCTGCTGGCCTTGGAACCTGTTTGACCAACGGGTCAGTACCCCGAGATGGCCAGGAGATGGCGTAGGAGACTGATGTCCACGCATATGCGCTCATTTCTAGGGACCATAAGCATTTTTGAAACCTGGAAGTCCTGTGTATCTCTCTCCCACTTTTCTGATAATCACCAAAATCCTTTCCTCTCTTTCCTGCATTTAGAGTCAGGTAGATGAACAAGCGAGACCTCGAAAGACCCTGTTGGCAGGAGAGTGGAGGGCAGAAGGAGTGGGGAACAAGGCTTATTTGCCTTCTGTAATCTGCAACTGGAGAACCATCCAGGAAGGAAGGGAAATAGATCCCAGAGCTCCCTGCCTATCTCCAGACGCCATTCCCAGAGGAGTCCGCGTGGGATGGCAATGTGGAACGCTTAGTATCTTTTCCTCCCCCAGAAGCTATGGAGGCAGAGCCTTTAATTTCATGACCTTATCCAGTGATTAAGAGGGCACTATCATATTATTCTGATACAATATTACCTTTTGGGTGGGGTCTGAGTCTACTCTGGCTTCTACCTCCCATCCTTCCAAACAGCTGTCTAATACCTCTAGCCCCTGCCACCTCCTGCCATGTTAGGGTGGCCAGCTCAGCTCCTCCTCTTGTCTTAAGTTATTTGCTTATGAAAACGCGTGTGTAGCAGCCTCAATAAAGGTACACTGGCCTCTCCCCATGGCAGCATAAACACGTGTTTGAGGACTGCACCATCCTCCACGACCCAGCAAACGCAGAGGGTGCCTGGCTGCAGGCCCAGCTGCTGGGAACCCAGTGGCATCCTGGGCTGGGCTGCAGTACACACAACTCAATTGCACAATGCATAGACCCTGCCCAAACTGGGCCACTTGCTCCAACACGCCCTCTTGTGGCTGTGTGTGCTCTCACAAGGGGAAAATCCTGGGCTGGCAGCAGTAGGCACCCGCTCTTCAGAAGCATTCCGACGCCACCTTGCTTCCAACGGATAGGTCCAGGTGGGGACCTGCCCCTGCCAGAAATCCCACCTCCCACCCTGGACTCTTAGTCATGCCCTGGTACCATCAACAGCCTGTTCTTGGGCTGGTTCTCACTCTATCTTCCTTGACCTCATAATCAAACATAAGAGAAAACTGGGTGGCCCAAATATTGTGACTTGACTTATAAGAATTGAAGAAACTGAGGCATACTTGAAATTCACAGCCCAGGAAGGTCCTTGGCAGACTACCGGGACCTGGGGAGGTTCTCTAGCCTTTTTTTCTATCCAGGAACCAAAATGGAGATGTCCAAATTCTCTCTACAAGGAATGAAAAAAGGAGTTGGGTTTCCCATGGCTTTTGTTATAGCTCTGTGTTTAAACAATAAACTTCTTAAGAGCAGAGCTTTGCCATTTGTCTTCATCTCTTCAGCAAATCCAATGACATTCAATAAATAATCTTTAAATGAAGAATATGTGCAAATCTGCCCAAGAGGCAAAGAGAAGTGGGTCTAGAAGTATTTCTGTACTGTAAGTGGCGGCAAGTTAGAGCCCAGTAGATTCTTCAGGAGGCCTTCTCATTCGTGCCCCTTCTGCTGCAGCAGGGCGCGGGAGGCAGGCAGAGGGACAATACGGCAGCGGGAAGCCCTGGGTATACTGGGTTTCTGTTTGACCTAAGGCTGTGCTGTCTAATGGAGTAGCTGCTAGCCACTGTGGTTATTGAAATTCATAATATTAAACAAGAAATTCAGTTCCTCTAGCCACTCCATAACCACACATGACTATTGGGTAGTATGATGGACAGTTAGATCCAGAACATTTCCATCGTCACAGAGCGTTCTACTGGTCTGTGCCTTAGTAGATCTGAAAACAGCAAGGCCCCACTAGGTGCTCCTCAGACTCTCTCACTGCCTTGCCCTGATCCTAGCCAACCTGCTTTTTACTACAACACAAGGCTAATGTGGGAATGAAGGATCAAATGCTCACTGCTGAAAAAAATTCAGGCCATGTCTCAGCCTCTTGAAGTCCGACTCTTTCCTGGCTGTGTATGCCAGATGACCCAGATGCTTGGCATGTGTGTGTTTGCATAGGGAGAAAGGGCCCAAGAGTGGTAGGGGGCTGCACCCAGATGACCCAGATGCTTGGCGTGTGTGTATTTGCATAGGGAGAAAGGGCCCAAGGGTGGTAGGGGGCTGTACCCAGATGACCCAGATGCTTGGTGTGTGTGTGTTTGCATAGGGAGAAAGGGCCCAAGGGTGGTAGGGGGCTGCACCCAGATGACCCAGATGCTTGGCGTGTGTGTGTTTGCATAGGGAGAAAGGGCC
>CAUYRH010135227.1:0-30992 GCA_963574655.1 Perodicticus potto | reverse complement strand
GGGTCACACGTGTGGTGCATCTTAGTCTGGTTCAGACAAATTTACTAAAGGCAGAATACAAGTGTCTTCATACAATAACTAAGAAAATGACATGATGGCTATGTCAAACAGTTTGATGAAAACGTTTCAGATTGTATATGACACCAACATTGTACCCCTTGATTGCACTAATGTACTCAGCTATGATTCAACAATAAAAAAAATAAAAAAATAAAAAATAAAAACCAAAACATCCTGATTGCCACAGGAGGGTTGTGGGTTGCAAGAATTTTCCAAGAGATGCCCAGGAGGACTGACACCAGAGCCACCCCAAATCGAATGTCCAGTTTGGCTGGCAGGGGGAGAGCCTCAGCAGGTGTCGTGGCGTGGAGAAGGGGGAGACCTTGAGTGAAGTGATGGAGGCCGCCTTTCCAGGCCAGCCCAACGCTGCAGTGGGAGCTCAGTCTCTTCAGCACCGTAGGCTTCTGTTGTCACTGCTGTAAAAATGACCAAGGCCATCTACAAGCTAAGACACTGGGAAACTGGTGGCGTGGCTCAGGTCAAGCCTGAAAACTTTCGACTCTGGAAGTTTAAGGGTGTAACTCTCAGTCCGGGGCAGTGGTGTAAATTTCTCTTGTTGCCAGATTCTCTCACATGTCTGGGAGGGGACATGGCAGCTCACACGAGGCTCTGCAGGCATGTGACAGTGAAGTGACTAGGGAGCAATTGAGCCACTGAAAACCCCTGAGGAGTCCAAAGGTCGGAGAACCTGGAGTTCTGATGTTTGTAGGAAAGAGAAAAAGGGGGGCCCAGCTCCAGAAGAGAGAGTGAGAACCCACCTTCCGTCTGCTTTGTGTTCTGCCCCAGTGTGAGGTGACTGGACAGTGCCGCCCACACTGAGGGGTCTTCCTCACCTTCCCATGCCAGTCACAGATGCACCCAGCTCTCTAGGTGTCCTTCATGCACCTGGGTTGACACCTGGAATTAACCATCACAATACCAGTGTCATGATATTGGGCCCACCTGGGTACTCCAGGGTCCTCTCTTCATCTCAAGGTCAGTTGATTACACTCTTCATCTCAAGGTCAGTTGACCAGGACCTTCAGTTCCCTGTGCACATAACCACACGTGCTCCCAGATCCAAGGGGTTCGGATGTGAACATATCTGCAGAACCACTGTTCGCCTTTGGCCAAAGTATCCAAATTTTAAACCCTCCCAACTCCAACATTTTACATCTCCCTGCCTTGCTTTTTCTTTTCTTTTTGGTACTTACTGGTCTCTAACATAGCATGGCTCTTGCTTATTAATTTATTATCTGTTTCCTTCCTTAGAATGCAATTCCCTTAATAGCAGTGATGGTCTTTTCTTTTTCCCATTCAGAGTGTCCCTGCACCCAGAACAAACACATTCAGTAAGCGTCTAATGAATGAATGATTGAGCCACTGCTGCCGCATTCTCCATTTGCATAAAGTATCCCCGTCATTGATGTGAATCTTGCTTTTTGCCAGATGCCCTGGGAGCTCTGGGAGGGGAGGTGGCGCTGATGCAAGCCTCCGCAGGCACATAATGGCAGAGTGGCCAGGGGGCGATTGAGCAGCTGAGCTCTGCATTACGGGGAAATAGCTCTTTTCCTCTGTGTCGGAGCAGAGTGTTGCCTTGGAAAAGCTCCCAAGAAGGCAGGCAAGTGCCCCAGATGCAGCCACGCACTGGGCACCCAGGGCCGAGAGAGGGACTGTGTTTCCACACCATCCGGCAGCCCCGAAATCCACACAGTGGCCCCGGGGTGCTGCCCCAACCCTGGAGCACACAGCTGCCTTGAGCAGCCTGTAGTTTTCACACTGGGGTGGGAGGCAGGTGTATTCCTGCTCAGAGGGGTGATAACTGCATAGACAAGACAGCCATGTTTCTTGGAAACCGTCACTGATGGCTCTCAAGGAGCATATCCAAATTCCCTTATTTGCAGTAGTAAGATTATAAGGCTCCCTTTATAAATGTTAGTGTTTAAACATTCCTCTCCTGCAAGTACACAATCTCTTGCTTCCCCAGGAAGGAGAACCAACACACCACGGCAGCTGTCTACATCTGGCAGGGGAGAATGATGAATGTCAAGTGGCCCTGTGGTTGGGGTCGGTCCCCACTGACTGGGGATTCTAAACAGCCTGACTTTGCCTTTTGGAATATCTGGTGCTTTTATTTTGCCAAGCACATCAAAATGCTGATATTTTTCTCAGGAAACATGGATGAAATAACAGTACTGCGATTACCATGTCTCAGTTTAGGGCATGTCCTAGAGGCATTTGTGGGGGGCTCATCACTCATCCAGCCCATCTTTGGGGCAAAAACTGGGGCCCCGAGTGATCTGCGCCTGCCTGCCTGATGCTGCAGTCAAGCCATCGGCCTCCCTCTGGCACTGTCATCCTGAGACATGGTGGTTTCTAGTGACACACGTATTTCCTCAACCTGAGATGTCCTCCCTACTGGCTTAGGAATCTTCTCTTTTACTTGACTGCCTCCTAATTCATCCTTGCATGTCTCCCCTTAAATATCAATTCCACTGGCAGCCTTTCCCAACACCTGCACCATTCTTTATTATGTGCAGCCATCTGGAATTCTTGTTTAGCACCTGCCTCTCCCCTCAACAGGGAGACCATGTCTGTTGTGTCTGCCACCAGCTTGCTGGTCCTTCTCTCCTTCTTGAACTCATACTGGTAGTACATGATGCGTGCTGGAATGATTCACCCTGAGTTACTGCAATTACTAAACGGATAAAATAAGCCCGTTTTCTGATGTCAAATCTATTTGCTTTGGGGGATTTTTTTTGCATCACGTTGCATCATGTGTTCATTCACTTCATGGACAGCAGACCCATTGCTTGGGGGAGAGTAACATTAACAAGAGGTGAAATTGTAGGGTACAGTACAACTGTCCTAGTGATAGCCTAGACCAGGCTCTGGGATAATTTTATATGTCAACTTAGCTAGACTATAGTACTAGTTACCTTAGTCCCTGCTCATCCTTGGTTTTGCTTCCTGTGGTTTCAGTTACCCAGTCAACCACAGTTTAACAATATTAACGTGGAAAATTCTAGAAGTAAACGATTCATCAGTTTTCAATTGCTCATCATTCTGAGTAGCGTGATGACATCCCAAACTCTCCCTTTCCGTCCTGCCCGGGACATGACTCATCCCTTCATCCACTCTATCTACACTCTCCGTGCTGGCTCAGTTTTCAGAGCTACTGTCTCCGTATCACAGTGCACGTGTTTAAGTAACCTTTATCTTACAATGATTAATAATGGCCCCACAGCACCACAGTAGTGATGCCGACATTCAGACATGCCAAAGAGACGCTAAAAAGTGTTTCCTTTACCTGAAAAGGTGAAGGTTCTTAACTTACTAAAGAAAAAAAATCACATGCTGAGATTGCTAAGAACTAAAGTAAGAACAAATCTATCAGTGAAATTATGAAGAAAGAAAAAGAAATTCTTGCTAGTTTTGCTGAGCACCTCAAACTTTATTTCAGGTACATTTAATACACATAGGAAGAAAACGTGGCATACATTGGGTTTGGCACTAATTGTGGTTCCCGACATCCACTGGGGGTCTTGGAGCATATGCCCCCTTAGATAAGGAGCCACTATTGATTTAATCAAACATTAATCTCTGTATGCTAGGAATGTTTGTAAATGTGATATTTAGTATTAAGTAAAGCCGATTACCCTTGGCAAGGCAGGTGGGCCTGGTATCATCACTTGAAGGTTTGAGGAGCAAAATCTGAAATTCTTTTCTCTCTGCAGAAGAGAGAATTCTGCCTCAAGACAGCAGCATTATCTCTTGCCTGGGTTTCCAGCAGGAATTTGGGGTTTGGTGACCTCTACAGTTGTGTGAGCCAATTCCTTAAAATACATGCACGCTTCACGCACATCCTGTTGGTTCCATAGCAGAGTGACAGGCCAGAGGTGGTGTCTGCAGCGACCTCAAGTCATCCTGGCCTTCATCCTCAGTCCCCTGGCTCAATGAGGTCAACCTTTAGTAACTATCTTTAAAATTTACCTGACATTTGCTGGTGCTTCTTTAAGTAACACCACTCTCTAGAGTGTTGTTAATGGTTGTGGGAGTATTTCTAGGCAGATATTTTCACTTTCCTTTAGAACCATCTAGCTACTATGCCCTAAAACTTAGAAATGTTGGCAGAACCCATGAATTGGGTATTTGAGGCAGAGGCCTGATGGTCAGAACAAGTTGTACACAGGATAACTTGGTACAGGATGATCAAGCAGATTGGCAATCCTCTGTCTCATCCCATCTAATTTTCACTTGGAGATGTGTATGCGTCTATATCCCTTGGTTGTCCCCCAGTAGCCATGGGGGATTGGTTCCAGGATGCTTCCCAGATACCAAACGCCATGAATACGCAAGTCTCTTCTGTAAAAAGATGGAGTATTTTCATATATCTTATGCACATCCTCCCTTATGCTGTAAATTCAACCCTAGATTACTTGCAATACCTCATACAATATAAATACAGTATAACAACTGCTTTGCTTAGGAAATAATAACAAGAAAAAATTATGTACATGTTCAGCACAGATACAAACATCCACTTTTTAAAAAATATTTTTGACCTACAGTTGGTTGAATCCGTGGATGTGGAACCCACAGATAAGGAGGGCCAGCTGCCTACATATGTATGTATATATGTCCACACACACATATGTTGAACATTCAGGGAATGTATATATGTCCACGCACACATATGTTGAACATTCAGGGCAGGGAATGTATATAAAATTTGAACAGGTGTGTCTTGACAACGTTCAAAATGTCTTCCACGAAAGCCCCACACTCTGGCTCACTTATGCCTCAATCAGAATAAACGTGCATAGAGCACTTTCCATCTGCTAGGAACCACCTTGGAAAGTACTTTCAATAGATTCCCTTGTTTCTCCTGATGACCCAGTTAGTCAGATACTACGGTTATCGCACTTCGCTGATGAGGACACCGTTACACCAAGAGGTCAAGTAACTTGCTCGGGGTCACCTCCTTACCAAGTAGCTGGAGTCCACGGCCAAGCTGAATTGGCATGCTCACCCACACACACCGTCTCCATCTTTCTCACAATGCCTAATTTCCTACAAGCTGATTGTGTGTCGATCAGAGTCCACCCAGGAAGCAAGAGCCACACCAGGCAATTTAACAGAGGACATTTCATATGGGAAATAATTCATAAAGGTGTGGGAGCTGGGCAAACCACCAGGCGAGGAAGAGGTGAGACCAAGATTAGCAGCTGCCACTGCTGGGGCTAGTGGGCTAGGCAGGAGGTGCTGCGGTCAGGGCCCTGGTAGATCTTGGGACCCCGGTGGATTTTTCTAGATCAGCACTGCTGAGGGCACCTGAACTGCAGAGAGGACAAGAAATCGCCTTCTTAAATTCTTTAATCATATCACAGGCTGACAGGAGTCTCTCAAACATTCACGTTCACCCTTAGAAGGCGACCTGATTTGAAATTAGGGTCTCTGCAGATGTAATTCATTAAGGATTTCAACAGGAAATCATTCTAAATCCAATGACTGGTGTCCCTTAAGAGGACAGGACGTGGAGACACAGAGGGGAGAGGGGAGGAGAGAGGGGAGAGGCAGACGCTGGAGTGATGCCACTTCAAGCCAGGGAATGCCAAGGATTGTTGGGGTCCCAGAAGCTGGGATTCTTCACTGGAGCGTTCAGAGGGAGCATGGGCCTGCCCACACCCTGATTTCAGACTTTCGGCTTCCAGAATGAAAAGAATAAATTGATTTCTGTTGTTTCAAGCCACCCAGTCCGTGGTACCTGGAGACAACGGTCCTACGAGACTGATACAACCCACTTCTTACCAGTCTCCCTGGTGCCTCCGACTGCCCAAAATGTCACCTGAAGCCAGTTGGCAAAGACAGCTGGGAAGTGACTTGCAGGGATCTGTCTCCTGCCATAGAGAGCTGGGAGGAACAAACAGGCAAGTGAACTCCTGTGCCAAAGGACATGGCAGGGAAGTTACAGTTCTGGGATTGGAAAATATGTGCAGTGGAGGCGTTGAACGGTCTCCTTGGGGGCCTGATGGGTGCAGACATCAGGAGCTTGTCAGGATCAGCTGCTGATGTGCAGGGAGACAGAATTGGCGCTTCTCCCCTGGATGGGTTAGCGATGTAGTTAGTGGCATCCCCTCTGTGGTCATGCGCCGCATCCTTCCTGTCGGCCCCCAAAGTGAGACCAGAAACACTTGCTGAAACGCACCCTCTGCTCGCCATGCCTAACCTCCCTGAGCCCAGAGGGGGCCAGTCTCCAGGGCTGCATGTGATAGCTTTTAAGAGTGATCCATTTGCAAAACAACTGAGAAAAGGCAAAGCCTCCCCTGGTTGAATCTTCAGATAAAAAGGAGGATGTTTTGAATTTAACAACCAATCTACCTTTAATCCTATCAGGAAATAAACTCAAAGCATAATCTGATGTTTTGGAATTGCATAGCTTCTAAGAGAAAGTGTTTCCTTCACTCCCTGATTTTCCTCTCTAAGACAGAGTGAATTTGGTCATGTGCATGCCTGTTACTCATTTTTATTTGCTTCTGAATGGGGATTATTTGCTTTTTTTGTTTTGTTTTTCTTTTAGATTTCATGTATTTTCTTTTCATTATATGTTCTTAATTAGAGGAGGCTCCTTCACCCCTAGATAAGAATTGGTGTCTTAATCATAACTCCCCCCCAATATCTTTTTAAGTCAAATTTAGCCAGTGGAATTAATTGCTGGAAAAATAAAAATGAAACAACCAAAACTCTGGCTTGTGAATTTCAACATTTGTTATTTATCACTGAGTCCTAAAAATGGTTTATTATCAGAGAGCTTATTTCCATCCCAAGGAGCGTTTGTCTAGTGACCCTAAGTCTTAGGAAGGCCATGAAACTTACTTCGCAAAATAGTTTACCAACCTCATCCCACATGGCCATCGGCCTCCTGGCTCAGTGGGTCTGGGCATTCGTCATTATACCAATATCCATCTTTTGAGTGCCAACCTTGTTCCAGGCTTTTGTATCAGGGGCTGACTCACTTTGCTTCAAACCATCAAAGATAAGTACCATTCTCCCCATTTCACAGATGAGGCAGATGAGTGGCTGCAATTCTTAACTAAAAACACACATGTTGGAGGTTTGAAGCTAGAAGAATCTGGTTCCAAAGTTTGCCTCTCTGTGCATGGGTCAATACCATGTGCAAAGAGTGATATAAAACACAGTGATGCCTTTGAACTTGTCTTAGAAGCGATTTAAGCCACTCTCATTTAGAGAGGTTGACAACGTAGCATTTGTGAGTTAATAGCACAAGGTTGGAGTCAGACAAACGTGACCGAGCCTCCTTTGTTACCAGATTATAAGAATCACCCTCTTTAATAGCAGCACAGCATGATTTAATGGATTTGGCTATGAATTTCCCCACCTATAAAAGTAGGGGGAGGTGGTTAGGGGTAATGACATAGTGTGTGTAAGGTGACTATTCCAGGGAAGAACACAGACTAGGCATTCCATAGCTATTGGTAAGTTATGACTCAACAAATATTTAAATCTACCTAATACTGTGTTAAATACAAAGAAAAGCAACACATGGTTTGCCATAGATTAGATGAGCAAGTCCCCAAGAAAGGAAGATTCCCAACACAGATATAAATGCTGGGATGTATAAAGATTAGTGCAAAAGAAGTAAGAGAATCCCTTGCAGGCCAGGATGGTCAGAGACAAAAGTGAGATTGGAGCCAGACTTTGGAAGAGCCTTCATAGTTCATATTGGTGGGACTATGGTGTAGTCTGTAGTCAAAAGACTGCAACTCATACTGACTCTCAGTAGATAAGGAGCTCTCTTCAGAATATAAATAAACAACATCACAGGACATGCTGTGTAGTTCGTCTGACTTTTTTTTAACTCTCTCGATGAAGGAAGCAGTGAATTGAATCATGCTGTGCCTCAAGCTCATCATCCTGTCATGGAGACATAACAAGCCATTTGCAGTCTCCTCCCTAGCCCTGGTCTAGATCAGAGATCAGCAAACTTTCTGTGAAGGGCAAGAGTATTTGGAGGTTTGTGGGCTACATGGACTAGGGCCAGCAACTCAAATCAGAGCACTGTAGACAAGGTAGTTAATCCTCAGGTTGCAGTTGGACAACTCTTAGTTAGGATGACTGGGAAAGAGGACAGAGGCCTCATAGGCAAGAGAAACAACATGAGCAAAGGTCTGAGCAGTGTGTCGACCTGGTGACCTTGAACAGACCTATGTAGGAGGAGGCTTGAGGTCACAGGATGTCATTCAAGGATAGAATTACACCATTGATGGTAGACAGAGCCTAGATTGGGAGATAACCAATTGCTTTTTTGAAGCTCAAGGCCAACTCTGACAAGCACCACTTATTCCTGAGATTTGAAGGATGCCATGCAGCAGAAGAATGAGTATGAATATGTAAACGGAAGAGAATCAGATTTCTCCAGGAGAATTGTCAGGTGTAAAGCAAAATGAAAGCAAACTACTGTGCTATCTCCATTTGTCAGGCCCTCTGTTACTATAAAGAGGCAGGGTCCTGGGACCAAACTAGGATCTTACTGCCTGGTCAGGACACGCACATGCAGTTGTGCAAAGCTTTCCATATAGAGGAGCAATTGGCTATTTATCCAATGGACAAATACATCACTTCCAAGCCCACAGGGCCATGCTGATTTGTCTTCTATTAACAAATGACTCCTTGCTATACATCTGGCTGAGCTGTTTCCATCCATCCACCTGCCCACCCATCCATCCATCCACCCAACCATCTATCCATCCACCCACCCACCCATCCATCCATCCATCCATCCTTCCATCCCCCCATCCATCCATCTACCCATCCATCTATCCATCCATCCATCCATCCATCCATCCACTCATTTAACAAATCCCTCTTATGATTACAAAATTTTATATCAAAAAGTTTGTGTTGGGGCCAGAGTTGCAGAAAAGAGGTCAAAAGCATAGAGGAGCAAGCTTAGAACTACAACACTCACTAACTCTGCAAAACAGTGTCCTCAGAGCTCTGCCAGAGTGAACTGTGGCTTTCTTTGAGATCCTAACTGGACTTAGAAGAGGCCATAGGTGTGAGAGAGTGATGGTGGGCCTGGCGGGGCTCTGTCCCTTGCAGGGTGTCCTGGGATTCCTCGGGGCATCCTTTTTGCCAGCACCACCACAGCAAGAGACCAAACTAAGCCACAGTGCTGTGGGCAGGGTGCTGTGGGTTCACAGATCTGCAGGCACGGGGGCTGTGGCCTTTCTTTTCATCAAAGAGACTGGCCAGTAGGAACTTGGTAGCAAGTTCAACTTGGCAAATGAAATTTTTCTTCAACACAGAGGACCCTGTGTTATTATGCTCAATTCCATTAACGTGCATTTGAGTGGGTGTGGGGGGGGAGGTGGGGAGGCATATATCCTTGTAGCCTGGTTGAAGATGAAACAACCAAAACACTGATGATAAACAGAGGCCGCTACCTCAAGTCAATGAATGGGGCTGTAGGAGATTCATCAACCTCCAGAAATATACCGAATTCCAAAGACGGGCTGCTGAGCCTTCACCAGATTCTCAAGAGGGTCAGAGACCTCAGGGGGAACAGGAATGGGGGCTCCAAAAAGGAGGAGCTGGCGACTGCTGTGACCCACTCCCCAGCCTGCTTCCTGATTTCATTTCACAATGCCCCAGGCTTCTGCCATTGCCAAGAGGGTCTGGCCCACTGCCGGGAAGGCAGGCTTTTACCCGAGCTAGCTCTGCCACCTACAGCCCCGCGACGCCACTGCCTCCGCTGCAGAGAGGACGCTTCATTTGCATGCATGAATAAGGGGAGGGCTGCCTTCCAGCCTGGAAACTCTCCACTGGAAGAAAAAGAGCTTTAGGGATTCTTGATTAGCATTCAGAGATACAGGCTCCTTTGGGGTGGGTTACAGTGATGGGAAGATATTTTTACATTAAAGGGAAAGGGATAAATGGTGGGGATTAGCACCTGGGAAAAAAAATGTTGCCCAAAACCCAGAGAGGAAAAGCTCTATAAGAAAGAAAGATAATGAGCTCATGGGCTCTCACAATAAACATAACTCTCGCATTTCTTAGCATGCTCAAAGCTGGTAGCCCTCCCCAGGTTCACACAGGGCATTTTTGCCATTCACCTGTCATATAATGAAAAATATTTGCTTCAGAAGGATTTCCTGAGACATCAGAACTTTAAACTCAGGGTAGGCTTTTTAATATGCTTAAAGCATTTTTAAGAGGACAGAATATTATTTCAGGGCAAAGATTGTTTTATTTTTATTTTTGTGCCCCCAGCACTTAAGCAGAGTGCCTGACAGTTTGGGGCAAGCTTAATAAGTGCTTATTCACTTAAAGTAATAGAAATATGGCCAGGTGTGATGGATCACATCTGTAATCCTAGCGCTCTGGAAGGCTGAGGCAGGAGGATCACTTGAGGTCAGGAGTTTGAAACCAGCCTGAGCAAAGTGAGACCCTGTCTCTACTAATAATAGAAATATTAACTGGACATGGTGGTGGGTGCCTGTAGTCCGAGCTACTCTTGAGTCCCTGTAGTCCCAGCTACTCGTAAGTCCGAGGCAGGAGGACGGCTTGAACCCCGAAGTTTGAAGTTGCTGTGAGCTACACTGGGGCCATGGCACTCTAGCCAGACTTGCCTCAATAAAAGTAAATAAATAAAATTAAAATAATAGAAATGTGGTTTGACAGAGGTGACAGGCGACAGAGCCAGACTTGCCTCAATAAAAATAAATAAAATTACAATAATAGAACTGTGGTTTGTTTTGCTTACTAGGATACTATCATATCTACAGATCAGTTGAACTTGTGAGTTAGATACATTATCTCAAATTCTCAAAACAACATAACTGAGACCCAGCATTACCCAGTAGCTCACCCAAGGACACACTCCTGGTGACAGTCAAACCCAGACCCAGCTGGGTAAACTCATGCTCACACCCCTCCACACAGGCATATTATGTTCATTGTAATCTCGGTTACAATGAGTAGGAAATGAACCAAATGGGAATAGTTTGAAGACCTTTAAAAATTGTTTTATTATTAAAAAATATTTCCCAGTCCATAGAATTTCTCTGAAAGCTTGTTTTACTATCCTTGCTTAATAATGGATGGAAACATCTTCTTCTAGTGCTGTCTGAAACAGCAGTGGTTCTTCTTTGAGAGATAACCACTCTTCCATCCACCTGTAGAGATGACTGTGGAACCTTTCACTACATTTGGTCTTGTGAGCATCAGCGGCTTAGGAAGCAGGGTGGTAGTCTGTAAGTTACACAAGCTTTGATTTCCAGCAAGAAATTCTTCTGGGTTTTTTTTTTTTTTTTTGCAGTTTTTTTGGCTGGGGCTGGATTTGAAACCACCACCTATGGTATATGGGGCTGGTGCCCCACTCCTTTGAGCTATAGGAACCGCCCTCCAGCAAGAAATTCATGTGGGTTTTTTTGTTTGTTTGTTTGTTTGTTTGTTTGTTTAATTTTTTTGAGACAGAGCCTCAAGCTGTTGCCCTGGATAGAGTGCTGTGGCATCACAGCTCACAGCAACCTTCAGCTCCTGGGCTCAAGCGATTCTCCTGCCTCTGCCTCCCAAGTAGCTGGGACTACAGGTGCCCGCCACAACACCTGGCTATTTTTTGGTTGCAGCCGTTATTGTTGTTTGGCGGGCCTGGGCTGGATTCGAACCTGCCAGCTCAGGTGTATGTGGCTGGCGCCTTAGGCTCTTGAGCCATAGGCGCCAAGCTTCCAGCAAGAAATTCTTAACAGAGGAATGTGCACCTATAGTCTTGAGCATGTTGAAATATAGAGTTACTTGTATAGAAATCTTGCCTCTTTCACAGGTTTTTCCTTATTGGCATTTTACATTTCAAAAATGACTCCAACGTAAACAAGAAGGTACATGAGATTAACGATCCATCCAATTCTCATTACTTCTGCAGGAGTGTCAAACCTTTTTTCTTTTCTGCTGCACATTGGAAGATTAACAGTTGTTTGGGGCCACACAGTAAATACATAAACACTCATGAAAGCTGATGAGCAGAAAATAATTCCAAAGTTTTGTGATATGTTTTATGAAATCTGACACCACAGACAAGCAGAAAAGTCCTCACAACATCAGCAGGTGGCCCGTGGGCTGCAAGTTGCACACCCCTGCTTTATGTCCTGATTTACGAGGCTTGGTTGGCTTTTTCTCCTCTGTGGTGCTCACATTACTGGTCTTGCTCAGGCTGCAAAATCTTGTTATCTTCCAGAGAAACTTCAAATGAAAGGAAATTACAGTTGGCCTTTAAACGGGGCTAGTGGTTTTAGCAAATTTAGATCAATGCTAGGTAAAAAAGAACTGACGCACCTTTCTGGGTGAAGGTAAGCTGGGTTGTCATGCTTAGAATGGAGAGGGAAGGAAGAGAACATGAGGAGGTGAGAAAAGGATGAAGTTAGAGCTGGAAACCACCAGGGATTTGGGAATGTCCTGCTGCCTCCATAACCTATTCCAAAGCCTAGAATATGTAAGACAGCGGACCTCAGATTCTAGTAGTGTTTGACAGAATTCCATGGTGGTATAGACACGGACAAGAGTGACAACTTTCCTCACCATGATAAGGAAAAGCTCCTATCACAAAAGACAGGTTAACAAGAGAAAACGTATTTATTTGATCTTTAATCACTTTATTTAAAGTCCTTACTTGCCAAGGGAGCATCCTGAATGTGGACCCAAAGACACAGGGAACTCCCCATTTTTCTGTTTAGATTCCGCAAGGAGCGGACAGCTGTGTAGAACTGGGATTGGACAGAAGGGCATGATCTGATGCCCACAGCCTGACTAGGCAGACCCAGCAAGGCCTGTCTGTTCCAGTCCTTCCCAGCCTGTCTGCAGCAACCCTTTCTCCTGGGGATGTGGCAGAACCCTTTCTGGATTAGGAGTCTTATGGGCTTAAAGTTAAACAAAGTAGATCAGAGAATTCCTTTATAGTATGCCTTTATGCGGGAAGGCAGCAGCAGGTTTGAGTGGCATGTTTAGGTTTTGTGGCTGGTTTTGGGGGAGAAGGGTACTGGTTTCTATGGACCACCGTGGGGAAGAGATTCTAGTTTCTACTACTCTTGGGGGAACTTGAGGGGGGAAAGACAGGAAGGCAAGAGAAAGGCAGAGATAAACTGTCTCATGGAGAGACCTTCACTCCAGGGGCATCGTTTTCTGAGCCCTCCCAGGGGTTTGAATTTTAAAAATGCAGATTCAGGGCCCCACCTCCAGACCCAGTGAAACAGGAAGGGCCGAGCCTGGAAATCGTCAGCTCACTTGGTTCTGAGGGAGTGTTCTTTAGATCGGACTCAGGGAAACATCGGCAGGGAAAACTCTTCCAGTTTTCCCGAGAAACACTCCTTTACATGTATATGTTCACTGGCGCCAAACCTGGGAACACAGAGATAAAAGACATAGTTTTCGCATTCAAAGAACTCATGACCTGGTGGGAGACGCAGACTGGGAAGCATGTGGAGTACGCAGGAGTCAGGCCATGGAGCACAAGGGGCTGGAAAACAGAAAAGAGGCACCCCAGGCAGCCTGCACAAGGAGAGGCACGCGTCTGGGAAGAAGGCTTTCAGCAACTGTGGCTTCGAGGATGAGTGGGCATCAGCCAGGAAGAGGGAATGGGAGAATTCCAAGTAGAGGGAACTTAGCGAGCAAAAAGCAGTGTGGCCTCTAGGGCCAGGCTCCAGAGGACGGACAGCATAAGGGGAGAGTCATCAGGAAGGTAGGCCGGTGACACTGAAGACCACACATCTGTCTTTCGTAACAAAATGATGCTTTGTCACACGGGAAGGTGAATCAGCAGTATTTGCATCACCGTGATTGCTACAGCAATGAATGGGTCATTCCAAACTGTGGGCTGTGCTCTTACGTACAGTTCTCTGAGTGCAGGGTGTCCTGATAAGCTTCCAACTGAGAAGGATTTCAGGAACATCCAAGGCAATCTGAATGCTCTACCTTCTGCTTCACTCATTTACTCTTTGTCATCTCATGTCTTAGATCAAAATAAGACAAGTCTAACCAATGAGGGAACAGGTGACTGTGTGAGGAACCACAGTAAAATCTCCCACATCGAGTGAAGGCTAACAGGTGTTATTGACAGTGATGTCATGTGTGAAATTCAAGGGTGCATGAATAAAAATAAAATAGCCTTCATCATCTGCCTCTCTAAGAATTAGGATCAAAATGCATCTGTAGCTACAACTCCGCTCTTCAACGTTTAGAAGTTCAAAGATGAATCTCACCGCCAGATAACCTGCATAAACCAGCATTATAACTCACAGTGTGGGGTTGTACAAACAAGAGCAACAGGCAGACATCAGAGTGGAAATCAAAGCATGCTGAAAGAAGAGAGGATTTTTTTTTCCTTTAACCAGAGGGAGTCATTTGAATTTGGCATAGAGCTACATATATCTACCCTATAGTCTGAATAGAAAGTGTGCATGTGTGTGTTGTATGTGCACGCGTGTGTGCGTGGGAATCACATTCAGCTGTAATATCCCATTGTAGATGATACTATTATTAAATTAAGTGGACATAATTGAGTGTTGGTAATATTTCTTTTCCCTCACACTTACATAAAGAAAATCAACTGGGGCATGGGGGCGGGGGGGGGGGGGGGTTGGGAATATCCCTTAAGCTATTTAATTCATTCCAGCTGTTAACATTGTTTGTTATTTATATATTACCATATGCAACACACCTATATCTTTGAACCCCTTGCAGTTGTGTGTAATACTGGAGCCAATGCAGGAACTGATGTCGAGACATAAAACTTACAACCTCAGTCCCCGAGACTGCCTGAAGACCTGCCTATTTCAGAAGTGGCAGAGGATGGTGGCACCGCCAGGTACACCCCCGTTCTTCACTCTTTTTCTAAACACATTTTCAGAGGCTTCTGGGGGATGAAGTGACGTGAAAAGCAAGGAGGTGATCATAAATTTATCAGAAAAAGTAGTTTATTAGGGATGTATTGATCACGATTTTAGACACGAAGACATTCAAATTATAATGAGCAAGCATTTTTAAGAATTACCTATAGTCTCCTCACTTGCCTGAAACCCAGAGAAGTAAAGTGATTCACTCAAGATCATCAAGGTCATTGGCATAGTCAATGACCCATTTCTCAATCCAGTGGTTCTTCCATTGGACTAGACTGCTACCTTCTCATGGCCTGTTTTTGGTTTTTAAGATTGATAGAAGTTATAGAAAGGAAAAGAGATAGGAAGGAGGAGGAGAAGGAGAAAGAGAGAAAGAAAAGAAGGAAGGGAGGGAGGTGGAGAGGAAGGAAGGAAGGAGTTTGTTCTAGTTTTTATTAAAGATATTAAAAGGATCCAAAGGTCCTCTGATCATGAAGAGAATACATAAAACATTTCATTTCCCTCACTTCCCTAGAATGCATTTTAGATACTGTAGTCTCCTGCTGGGGTTCTGAAATTACTGCTTCAAGTCATCATTAATTGTCTTTCTATCTAACATATTTTTGCTCCCAGGCATGTGTTGAGGCTCATTGATCATAAAAGCAAAATGTATCCATTCGCTAAAAATTATTTTTATAAAGAGTAATTATTAACATGAGGCACATAGCTTTCTGCATCACAAAATATAATGGTCACCCTCAGCTGGTAATTGGCCAGAAGTTTTATATAAAATGAATATAGCAAATTTAACAAAGCACACATATACAAAGCTGAGAAAATGGGTGTTATTTTATCTAGAATAGTTGCATCCCTGTCTTAAGGGAATTTTATACTTTTAGAATATAATTTTTTCAAAAGTATTAAATGTGCTTAAATTGGCTTTATTTTCTCTTTCAATATTAATAATATTTTATGGATAAAACCACTCCATTCACTTACCAACTACTTTGAGCCCCCATATTTTCTAACATGCATGTATAATACAATTCATAAATTATTATTCATTCATTCATTCAGCAATTATTGACTTAGCTTCTACTAGGTGCCAGGAGTGACTCTAGCTGGATCTAGCCACTGGATGAAACTGTTAAAAATATTGAATCTTCACAAGAACCTTGTGAGATATTTATTGTTATCCCTATTTTATATAGTGAAGCTTGAGACAGTCCATCCCATAGCTAACAAGTATAGGAGGATTATATCATGATTTGATTTTTTTTTAATTCAAAGAAAAAAGATGCTCATCAGGAGCAGATCTGGGCATCTTCTTAACTTTAGAACATCTTGCTTGTTTCTTCTCCCAACTCCATGACCTAGAACAATTCTAATTCCTGGTTCCATCACCCTTCAAAAAAAGCACCCATAATTCTGTGGAAAGAGATGATGGATTCTTTGATAAAAACTAGTGAGGTAAGGGTTAAACTTTTTTGAAGGAAAAAATGTAGATAAGTAGGAACATAATTACCATCTTTCTCATCAAAAGCCAGAGATTATTTGGTGGACTGAGTGGTCTTTTAAATGAGCTTTAAAAGCGAATCCTCCCCCTTGTTCATCAGAAGCAGCATAGGTATTTTAAGAAAATGTTACAAAGCTCTCTTACTCAAGTCCTGCCTAGCTTACCTGCTTTCCATCAGAGTTGGGTCTAAAATAGACTTAACAAAAACACTCTTTACTCACCATTTCCAACTTATTCCATAACTTCTGAGAGAAGGAGTTTGATGTTTTTTCATCTCCAAAACAAAGATTATAATAATAGTTTTAAATGATAGGATTGTTATTAATATAAAATTGTTAATATATAGGAAACATTAATAATAGTGCCTGTATTGCATAATGCTCTATATATCATAAAGAAGAAAGCAAGAAAATATATTCTTCTTACTGCATATTACCATGGACCCCTATATTCCATTAATATGTTCCTCCTTCCTTCAAGTCTAAAATATTTTTCTCTATTTCTGAATAGGCCTTATTTGAAGAGGTCTACCTTCCCTTCAGTAATATGCTGACTATGCCATACTAAGACTTTTTTTTTCCAGAAATTTTGAAATTAGTAGCATTCATTAAATGCCAGGGTCCAAACCATGGAACTGTTACTGAATTTGAAAATCCCTAAATTCCTCATCGACAGCTGATAACACTGACATTTTGCTTGAGAATCCTACCAAGTTGTAATAGAGGTGGGTTATAATATGACATTTAGCCAGTAGGTGCCACTGTTTACCCTAGGGATTCAGGAATATCCCCTTTGTATGTGAGGGAGGGGAGGGAATTGTCCCAAATTTTCTAGTAGTAATAATATTTCAAATTCAATTATAAAAGTGATATTTGTAGTTCGCCCTGAAATATATTTTTAAAATTAAAGTCATATGAGTAGGAAAAAACAGTTAAATAAAAATTATTTTATCTACCAAGAAAAGTTTCACATATTTTGTGCCAAAATAAATCAATCAATTTCTCCTTTTGTTTTCTGGTTTTTTTGAAAAGTTTTTTAAAAATGGAAAATTTTTAAATAATCTACTCCTCAGCTTACAAAAAGCAGCCCCATTGAAAGGACAGTAATCTAATGGCCTCCCTGATGCTCTCGTGCTTGCATCAATCCTTCTCCAGACACATTATGATGGGTCCTCATATTTTCATTAAGGTGTGTCCCCACCTTTCCTCTTCCATATTGCAGCAGAACCCACAAGGCAACCGACCACCAAACGGAGGAAAAGGAAAAACTCCACCAGCAGCACATCAAACAGCAGCGCTGGCAACAATGCCAACAGCACTGGTGGCAAGAAGAAGGCTGCAGCTGCGAACCTGAGTCTGTCCAGTCAGGTACCTGTAAGTCTCACTTTCCTGTTAGGCCTGAAATCCTGCCTTTTGCCTGCTTCCTACTCAAGGGCCCAAAATAGTCTTTTTTGGCTGCAAAAAAAAAAAAAAAATACAACAGCAACACAAAGTGGGAAAGGATGGTTTAGGGGAGGGAAGAAAGGCAGGAACAAAGGTTGGAATGGGAGGGAAATCTCTGCCTTGGAAACCTTTCCCTGCAACCTGGGAATTAGGCAGGAATATTAAGAGTCACACTGCAATGGGACCTGAATTAAAAAGCCATCAGAGTCACAGACAGGAGATATGTCACGTAAGGTTTAATTAAAATCTCACTTAGCAGTGTGTCTGGTGGCCCTCTGAGCACCATCATGGGAGACCCGGTGCTCCACTGGAAGCTAGCTCCCGGCGCTCAGTCTCCATTCTGTAATTTGACTTGGCCTGCCAACATGGGCGCCCCTCTTATTTTAAAACCCAGGTAATTAACTCGCAGCCACTAAAAATGCAACTACAGGGAGCTCTCACTTCACCCATCTCATTAGCTCACGGGAGGAGCAGCCCCTGATTTGGTCTGAACTGTCTTGATCCATTGACCTTTTCCTTTCAATTGAGGGTCTTGACTAAGGGCTTCTTCGCACTGCAAAGTTAACAGCTGAGGGTGGGCCCCAAATGCCAAAATCTCCGTAGGAACGTTCTTCATTTCCTATTAATTCTTCAACTCTGTACCTTCTGAATTCCTTCCTGCCCGCTGACTCCCAGGTCCAGGGTTTGACTCTCACCTTGAATTTCCATGCTCCTTTAAACCTTCACTGTTCCTTCTCTGCTGCCCTTGTCACCTCACCCTGTCCCCAGATGTTTGACTGTCATTTGAATCCTGACATTTCCTTGGTGCTTCATGGAAACCCACTAGATTCCATGTTTTCAGAAGTCGCCCTATTCCTCTTTATATCCCTTAACCAGTACAACTTTATGTTTTCTGTACTTAACAGAGACATTTTTTCCCTTCTTGGTCTGTCATCTTCACCCTTCTTGCTCTGGTCCTGTTCTATCACTTACAGGAATTGATCATCACACAGAAAGTCCCACCTACTTCCAGATGTGCCTTTCCAACTGCCCTCTCCCACTCACACTCACTTTCCATATGTCAGTTCTCGTTGGCCAAAACCAGCCCCATCAATACCCTGAGAAGTCCCAGGGTGATTAGAACTCCTATCTCCCAAGTGCTGTGGGCAGGGGCTTCCTTCCCAACCCATTGCTTTAGAAAAAGGTCACACAGGGAAAGGCCAGCCCGCAATGGGAACTGTCATTTTAACTTTAAGACCACTAGGAATTGTAGGACTCAGATAATGCAAATAGCCCCCACCTAGTCTTCTATTTTCTAAGTAGGCTTTACACTTGTCACCCCTCAAGGTGAGGGGGTAAAATTCAAAAGGAAAAATTGAGTCTCTTTATTAAGATGTTAAGTTATGGCCACTCCTGATGAAACTGGAAAATGCATAGATGTGAATAAATCAACTGAAAAAGTGTACACAGGTAGCCTATTTATTTATCCAATCCTAGAGTTTAAGACATTTCAAAGAATTCTAGAACTGTGATATAGCTACTTAAAGGCATAGTAGTTGCAAGAATACAATAAATTCATAAAATGTTTTCTGAGCTCCTAATATGTGCCCTACACCACTATAGGTTCTAGAAACACCAAGAGTAAAAAAAAAAAAAAAAAGATTCGGGCCCTGTTTTTAAAGAGCTCACCGTCTAATCTAGGTTTGTCAAAGAGGTTTTCTCTCTCCTGCCGGCCCACAAAGCACTGGATTAAGGAGGATTGTAGGGGCTAGCCTGAGTTTGTGGGGTCATCCATTAGTGATGTCTGTTGCAGGTGTTGAAGTTGAGAGTAGCAGGCTATGTGTGATTTATTTTGAAATACCTCGTCTAGTCAAAATAATTTCAGTTTAAAGGGCACACATTTTTTTTTCTACTCCTTCTGCTCCTTTCCTCCAAACAAACAACTGCCTTTTAGTAGACGATTCCTGTGTCCAGAGGGGTTTTAATGAATTTAGTCTCTTTGGACTTTGTGTGAGCAAGACATCATTCAAAAGGAAAAATTGGATTTTGTCATTATCTCCACCTACGCAGTCGAAGATGTTTTAATTCAGTAAAACTCAGATGGCCAAGAGAGGCAGGGAAGACAACCAGTTTACGAAAATATGCAAATTCTTATGTGTCCTAGAGTTGAATGGATGTAAAAATAACAAGCCTTGGACGCTTGATGGGACAACATCTTTTAACTCTGTCTGCTGAATTATCAACACTATCCTACTGGCTAAATAGAAATGCTGTCTGCAGGCATCTGCTGCCTGGTCCAAAGGCGTGTGCCAAAGTGTACCTGCTGTGGCAGAGATGTGTGTGTCTGGCGAGGACTAGGGTTTAATCCTTGGATTCTGCTTCTCACTCCATGAGCAGGGGCTAGGAGCGATCCCGAACTGCAGCCTCAACCCTGGGAGGGATGGAGACCTGTGTCATTCAACAGCAGTGACCCCTTCTGGCCAATTTAAGGAGAAGCATTGAGGGGCCCTGAAAGGAGTCACTTCCAGTCCTCCTCAGAGGTTGGTGGTCCTTGCACGGGGGATTAGTGAGAAGATGTGAAACGGGCAAGAGCTGGTGGCACCTCCAGGCTTCCAGCCAAGGAGCAGAAATTGGCCTTGTGGGGAGCCAAGGGCACACAAGCCACTCTCGGGTGGGCCACTCTTGCCTCCCATGGAACACACAGAATAGAGACGGGAAGGAAATGCACTCTGCTGCCAATGTTGGGGGGATTTTAAAGCTATGGGGGTGGGGGACACGCTGCTAACATCCTTTAGTTAGAGGCAGCCCAGAGTGTGTGTTGTGTCTCCATTTATTTTGTGTGAGGATAACAAATCAAGACAGCCAGAGTAGAGGTCCACTGTCTTAGACTAGAGGTTTAGAAGAACGAAGTAGACACATGTACATGATGTTGTAAGTGGTCTCAAATATCTATGTGGAATGAAGCCCTTAGCTTGCCACCCACAGGTATCAATCATGCTCACAGGTACACAAACACGCAAACTCATACACACAAAACCATATATTGGCTAAAATATTTTTTCATAATCATAAAGCAAATTTAGGCTGCTTAAAAACACCTATGGCTGGGCATCTTTTCCTGCTGTTCCTGGAACAAAGATTTAGCAAACATACTGGAAGCCTCTGTTGGCTCCACTGCGGAGTATTGATTTCAGAATACTTTTCTTGAAGGACTAATACCACGAATGCGTCTGGAGCGTCAGGGACTGTCTTTCTAATATCATGCTTAAGTTGGCTGCTTCTTATTTTTCTCCTCCTCATCCCCTCCCATCCTTTGTTGATGACCTTGGAGTCATGAGACTAACGCAGACCCACATGGTTGGTTCTAACACCCCTCTCCTGACCTGTGACACCTTATGCATGTGTGTCCCCAGCCCTTCCGAGTGTGCTGAGCACACGAGTCACAAGATGAGATTAGCCCTCGTGTCATGCTCTGGCCAGTCTTCGCTGATTCTTTCCACCTACCTCTGTTCCTGATCATAAGCTCAGTCTCCTAATCACCTGTAGCTAAGTGGCCCTTTGTTTTCATCTTGAACACCGCCCAAGGGGTCATAAGGCAGCCACCTGGCTAACTGAGTAGTGTCTGTGTCCCTGTGGTGGCCACATTCCATTTCAAACCTGTTGTTGTTCTTGCCTGTCAGAAAGACTGTGTCTATTCTGCATCTCACCTTAAAAGTCCTCGTGAGTTTCCTTCCATCGTTGCTGTCACTTCTGGCTCCTCTTTGCATAATCAATACACTCTCAGAAGCACACGTCTCAACCTCTCCCGCCACCCTCATTGCTGGGTTTACCAGGTTCACATTTTCTGCACTTATTTACTCCATCTGGGACATTTCTCTCTAAAAAAAAAATCATTTTTACCCACTCACACTAGTGACCAGTCAGAAAACATAGTTTGGAAAGTTATTGACTATCTCCCCTAACTCAAAGGAGTGAGGCGGAGGAAATAAATAAATAAACTAAACAAAATAAATTTTGTAATTTTGCAAAATACACCAGGTGGTAATTAAAGAATCTAATGGGCACCTCAAAATTCTAGAAGGGATTTGGATATCCCACCAGCCCTGTCTCATGACCACATGTTCTATTAAGGTGCTCTAAGAAACTTTTGTCTGGGAAAGTCCAGTGGAAAAGACTTCTGCCCAGTTGTCAATGTGTTTGAATAAGCCTCCCTTCCAGGACCAACCCCACCCTCTCCTCTCCCAGAGCGTCAGGCCCAGCCTTGCTTCCTCTGAGTTCAGTGGAGACTGATAGCAATTGGCCGATTTCCTGAAGTTACTGTACTTTTCAGTAGAGTATTTCTTGGAGTCTGCCCAGAAGGATCCACCTGCCAGGTGTCCTGTCCCATGTGGAGGTCACCCCTCACCCCACCATGGTCCCCTCTGTATACAGAACCTGGAGCTCGCCCTGTCCTGGCATTTTTCTCCCCATGGCTTTGCCTGTCCAGCTGTGATCTTCCTGGTGTCCCCAGCTATAGTAAGTGGCTTCCTTCTATGCATGGAAGGACAATTTATACTTACAGGACCGATTAGGTGGATTCTTCTCACACACTCCTATCTCCGATGACTATCAGCTTCATCGATGTGATTATAATTAGTGCTCTCCATCTTCCTTTTATGGCTCTAGCTGGACAGACTGGTTCTCTTTACTGCCCAGATGGGTGGCAGGGTTGCCTGTGTGGGGATAGGTGACAGGCACCATGAAATAACAGATGGTAAATTCAGGGCTTGTTGGCAATCAGCAGGTTTTTGCTAATGACTTAATTAGCTATGCAAATTGTCAAATCAGTGTGAACATTGTTTTTATCGAAAACTTTACCTAAATTAATTACCATAATTAAGTAGCAGAATGTCAAGGATATTGGCTGCATAAAAGGGCCTGGCTGAGTAGAGAAAGAGAGATTCTGTCTTCATTTAAAACATAGACCCTCCTTGGGACAGAGAAAACACGGTTTGGAATGGGTCTTGTGAACACTGCAAAGTCTCAACTCGCCTGTGCCTCTGGTCACTGTTAGCATCCAAAGCCTCTCGCAGGCCCTAAATAAAAACGGCGGATTTTTGGAGGTATTGAAAAGCACGCAGCTGAAGGTTCCACTGCCCGCTCAAAAGTCCCCAGTGTCGGCAAGCTGAAAAGCATGGATTTTTTTAATTTTGAAAAATCCATTTTTTTATTTCTGCAGATTGCTAGCATTGCTCGTTCTCCGGTGTCAGGCTGCTCACTAAGGACATAAACTCGCATGGTTGTTACACGTCAGGAGGCAATGTTTATTTCCTGTAGAAATCCAATATGCATCTCGGCCCCCGACATTGAGACTTGACCCCGTTGTGCAGCACGCGGGGGGGTGTGTCCTAGGTCCCCCAGCTCCTCCCACTGTTGTTTTAAGCTGAGCTTCTCTCTCCCAAGGTTTCCCTGTAATAATGTCAGCTGCTGTTCACAGGATGTGATGGTGGTAGGAGAGCCAACTCTGATGGGAGGTGAGTTTGGGGACGAGGACGAAAGGCTAATCACTAGATTAGAAAACACGCAGTATGATGCGGCCAACGGCATGGACGACGAGGAGGACTTCAACAATTCACCCGCCCTGGGGAACAGCAGCCCATGGAACAGTAAACCTCCCGCCACTCAAGAAACCAAATCAGAAAACCTTCCACCCCAGACTTCCCAATAAGACGACCCACACCAGATGCACTGTCACTAGGGGGTCACCATTACACCTGCACATCTTTACTTACAGGAGAGGAAAGAGGAGAAATAAAAACTTTTCCCTGCAAATATCTATTTCTAAACCACAATGGTCTGATTTTCTTTCTTTTTTTTTTTTTTTCCTAAGTGAAAGGATTATTCCAAATAAGCTTCCATGACCCTCCCGTGGAGGCCTTCACAGGTCCAACAAATAATGGAACTGATCGTAATTAAAATGAGAGAAAACAGCGCAACTCCTGGCACGGTCTTAACAATGTGTTTGTGTTGAATTTCCTTCTTATGCAGCAAACAAAGGCCATATTGTCCGTAAATGCTCAGTGCTCAGGATGTCATTAATATGCCGACCCTAACTACAAATGACTTTTTAATATTGTAAAATATTTTCTGCTTTTTGACTTGCATCTCACAGTTTCTTGTTTCAGTAAAAAAAGAAAAGAAAAAAATCAGCTTTGGAAAGTAATTTAAATGTACCTTTATTATTTGTTTTTCCTTCACATATTGCTTTCTTTGGGCAACAGCCAAGGGGGCCCAGCAAGGGGAATTTGTGGAAGAGCTGGTGACAACCCGTGCTTCAGTAGGAGTTGGCACGATACAACCCTGGTACTGAAACAAGAATGTCTTTTGGTCATCAAAGACGCCAGGGCGGACTTTTATGTAAAGAAAGACAATTGGACCCTTGAGAATTGATGCATTTGTAAAGTCGCTGTTGATCCAAATATTTCAAGCCATGTAATCCATCAATTTTGTGGGCAGTTGAATAAATCTGAAATTTTTTTGTATTTTTAATTGTATCTGAGTTGGCCATCCTTTCTTTTCACCGTGTATTTCTTGTATGATATTTTGTAAAGCCCTCGCCTGGTTCTCTTATGGGGACTTTTCTTTTGGGGCAATTCCAGTGTATTTCTGTGAAACTTTATAAGAGAACTAATTTTTCCATCTGCATATTAATATGTTCCTCCACACATGTAAAGACACAGTGGCTCCGTGTGTTATAAACAGCTGTATTTTATGTATGCTTTACTGGTAAGTGTGCCAATAATAAATTGTGTTAATAACCACGGCAAGTGGATCTGGCTATTTGTTTGAGTCGGAGTGTAGCAGTCGGCCCACAGTTACAGGAAATATTGAGCTACAATTTATGGTCTGGACTCCAAATGGGGTAGAATCATAAAACCTGTGTGAAGTGGGTTCACCACGCACACAGAACACGCCCCTGTGCGGAAGTTATAGAAAGTGGACTCATTGCTTACAGACAGGCAACGAGACAGGACAGGAGCCTGGATTCATTTCCTGAACTCACTGGGTGTGCCCCATTTGCACCGCAGCTGAGGGACTCTGGGAAGCAGCCTGGCCTGTGCTTTATACGCTGCAGTCACATGGCACTGAAGACCATCCTGCTTCTGGGGGGTGGTGATGACACAGCTCAGGCTGTATCAGCCAGTCAGCCTTTATCTCAGGAAGTGCCCTTCCCAGCCATGCCACCGTTATTCTTAACAACTGCAAGTGAAAAAGGGAAGATGTTGGTCAGTGCCAGGCCACCAGAGAACTGTCCTTCCACACTGTGTCTTCTTTTGCAAAGTATGGTTTCTTTCTATGCTCACTGCGGTTTCTTGCACAGACGCAGGAGTGCCTTCTCTGCTGAGCTCTGTGCCTGCTGAGGACACACAATGAGTAGGATGGGCTGGATGGCCTTCCTGGCCTGTGGTCAAACAGAAAGGCAGCAGCTTCTGCTCCCTCTTCCTGAGCACTTTCCGCATGTGAAGAGAACTCTACAGAAGGCTCATAGACGACATTCCAGTTAATCCATACAGTAGGTCCATAGACTGAGCACTAATATTCCCATTTTTAAAAATCAATGTCTCTCGTCTATTTTTCTATGCAGACTGCAGAAAATTCACTGGAGGATCTTTTATGTTTAAGGAGCCTTCCTCATCTTTTTTTTTTTTTTTACTTTGATCCCATTAGGAAGATAAGAGAAGAAATCTATTATTTTGTATTGAATGTTTTGTTAGGTACCAGGCAACTTTAATTTCTCATCTTGGTGAATTCTGGAAAGAAGGTTTGAAAAAGGGAAGCCTTAGCCTCAGACTAGAGTCTTACGTTGAGATTCCCCAGTTGAAGAGCCCAAAACGGGCATTTGGGAACTCGAGGTTTATGAACGGCATGTTCCACAGAAAATGTTTAAAAAGCAAAAGTAGGAAGTAGGATAGAGAAGGAGAAAAAGCCAAGAAAAGCTGTGACCTTGGGAGGCTCTCTCCCGGGCCTGATCGATGGGGGAGGGCTTTGGGGCTTTGGACTTCACTGTAGCTGTCCACTCTTGTCCTACAGCAGTGGTTCTCAACCTTCCTAATGCCGCAAGCTTTTAATACAGTTACTGTGGGCCGCGACCCACAGGTTGAGAACCACTGTCGCAGAGTGTGCTCCTGTGTCAGTCCTGCACTGGCTGGGAACACCCAGGATATGTGAGGGGTGGTAGCCTTCTGTGCAAATGTACCAGCTCTCCACTGGCCAGGAAGCATTCCCCAGGATGAGTGAGGGATGTTCAAAGCAAGATGGCCCCATCTGTTGAGGGCAACTCTGCAGAGAAGAGGCCAAGTAGATGGCAAGCGTCACTGCCTCCTGGGATGGGTGCTCTGGCTTCATAAAGGACATCTGGGCGGGCGCAAAGGGTCTGCTCCATGAAGTGAGTCGCACCCAGTATCATACCTCAGAAGCAGGAGTTGGGATCTGCAGATGGCACTCTCCTGATGTGCGAACCCTGCTTTTTGTTTTTCCCAGAACATCACATTGCCACCCTACAACATGAGCATTCTGAGGAAATGTTCAGTATGACAGTAAAAGAACCAAAGGACATACAGGGAGACAGCTGCTTTGCTGCTTTCCCACTGTGTACTGCTAAGAGAATGTCCAGTTTATCCCCCACCTCCCTCACCATTTCAGGTTTTCTTTTATCACTTCCTTAAAGTCACCCATATATGCCATGTGTCTTAGTCCCTTTTCTCTTACTATAATACACTGCCACAGACTGAGTAATTTACAAAGAAAATAAGTTTATTCAGCTCTTGGTCTGGAGGCCGGGACATGCAAGAGCAGGATGCCAGCATCTGGCGAGGGCCTTCTTGCTGCATCATAACAGTGGAGGGCGTCGCATGTCAAGAAGACAAGAGTTTTCCAGCTCAGGTCTCTCTTCCTCTTCTCCTAAAGCCACCAGGTCCACCATGGGGCCTCACCATGATGACTTGATCCTAATTACCTCCCAGTGGCCCCACCTTCAAATCCCATCAACATATAATTTTGATGATCAAGTTTCCAACACATGAATTGTGGGGGACACAGTCACACCACAGCAGAACTATGACAGATGATGCCTGAAACAATTTATTAACACTTCCTCCAGTTATCCATTGTGGCACAGCATAACAATCAAAAACTCACTGACTCACAAGAACAATTCATTCTTTATGTACCCTTGTGAGAGATCACTGGTCTCTGCCAGGTGGTTTATACCTTAAAGTGTCCAATGCCAGCTGGAGCCAGAGCCATCAGAGCCTTGTTGAGGCTGGACATCCCGGTCAGTGCACGCACTGTATTGGCTTCTGGGGAGAGGCTTAGCCAGTGCTGTTGACTGGAGTGTACCCTTAATGGTTGGGGTCTAAGAGGGACTGTCCCAGGACCCAGCATTTCAAGACAGAGGGGACAGAAATTGCCATTAGCCAGAACTGGCACTGACTCTCTTCTATATGCCACCCATCAAAGCAGTCACAAGCCTGCCCAGGCTCAAGGAACCAAGGAACAGATTCCATTTCTGGGTAAGTAACATGGGTACCCCAGGAGGGGAGGAATTGATGGTGTCCATCTTTGGAAAAAATCATTCAACATCCAAGGCAATTGACAACCTGGCCTCAGCTTGCCTTGTAGCTTTACCTTCAGTCCTCTGCACCTGTACCCAATTCACTATCTACCCTAGACGCCTCCCTATTTGCTGAATACACCAAATGTTCACACCTCATGTATCTTTGCATACATTCTCCCTTTCAGAATGCTCCCCACACTGTGTTATGTTAGCAAAGCTTTTCATCTTTAAAAACTGTGCTTGATCCTCACCTCCTGTGAGATGTCTCCTCAGCTCTCGTTGGGGTTGACTGTCCCCTCTGGGGTCCAAGAGCACCTGGTTCCTGCTGCAAGTTCAGCACTTTTCTTGCAAGTTTGTGTTGTTGTTAAATACTCCTTTCTGTCCCCCTAGACTTTTTTAACTCTGAGAACTTTAATCATTTCAATCCGTGTCCTTAATACATAACCTCTATCATATATGTTGATGGGATAGAGTCAAAACTCTCAAGCTGGAAACCAGGAAACCACTGTTCACCAGATGAGGTAAAAATAGTCTCTAACTCTCTGGCCCAATTTAGGAGTCATACTTATTCGTGGAGGTATATAAGAAGGTGAGAGGTAGGCAAAGACGGGCGTCTTCAAGTTTCTCAGAGGTCAAGTTAGCATAAGGCAAACATTTTGCCAGAGAGTGGGCCAAACCTACTTTCTATTAGAGAAATCCTTGAGATTTGACAGGCCCAGGATAATCCTAAGCATAGCCATATATCAGTGTATGTTTTATGTCACTCACTGCCAGACACTGTGCCTTGATGACTTCAAACTGGGAACACACAGGTGGTATGTAAGTTGGGTTTTGCTGCTGTGTGATATCTGGGAAAGCCATCATTTTCTTTTTCTCATCCATAGAGCTGTGTCAGCTGAGGCAACTCTGCTTCTGGTCAGCCCCCCATGTCTCTTTCTGGGACAGAGGCTGTTCCGGGCAAACTCTTCTCCTGGCAGATGGTAGAAGTGAAAGAAGCCAGGCCACTTCACACACACACACACACACATGCTCATGCTACAAGTTGGCCAAAGCAAGTCTCAAGGAGCCACAAACCCCACACCAGAGGGGTGGGGAAACACACTCTGCCCCCTCCAAAGCCCCATGGTAAAGTGTACAAGTGAATACCTGGGAATCAAATCTACCACTGATGCCTGAACATTTTCTTATTATTTGTCAACCCTTAAAAACTGATGAATTTCCTACAAACATTAGAATTTCTTACTTCTCTTAAAATATCCGATGGAACAACAATAGCCTCCCACTTGTGAATAACCAGCTGGTGCCAGCTGGCTGGTGCTAGGTCAAGCCGACCTGCCGGACGCTCTTCTCAGCTTCCACGTTCAGCCCAGTTCTTGCACCTGCATTTCCTGCCTGGCTGCAGTTGGCTGCTGCATTTGCTCCGCGCATTCTTACTTACAACTACCTTTGGAAGTAGGCACCTCAGGCCTCATTTGACAGATGTGAAGACTGAGATTCAGGTAGGTGAAGTGACACTCTTTGTCACACAGCTGATAAGTGATGAAGTGAGCTTTGAACATGTCTCCTTGGGAAAAGCCGGGGACCCTTTCATGAAATTGTGCTGTTCTAATAGGAGTCATGATAATGATTTCCCCCTGTCGGTTGAGTTCGGAGGTGGACAAGCATGGCAACATAGAATTTTTGGAAGGTCCCAGAGGGCATCTTCATCACTTGGAGCTGCTGTAACAAAATACCATGGACTGGGCAACTTAGAAACAACAGAAATTCATTCTCAAACCTGGAGGCTGAGATAGAGTGACAGCAAGGTCAGGGTGCAACTGAGGATCTTCTTGCAAACTGCTGACTTCTCTTCATACCCTCACACATCAAAAGGGGACAGAGCTCTCTGGGGTCCCTTTTCCCTTATAATAGCATTAATCCCATTCAGCAGGTCCCCATCCTCGTGATCTAATCACTTCCCAAAGGCACTCCTGAGGGTCAGGATTTCAATAAAGTTGGGGAGAACATAAACATCTAGTCTCTATCAGCAAGATGAAGTTATGATCCCCCACTTCACAAATGAGACTTACGGCAGGTAAATGGTTTGCTAAAAGTCACAGCACTCACAAATGACAGAATGCCATCTTGCCTCTGAACCAACCACTTTCTTAGGCTGTCAGATGTGCAGACTGCTCATGAGTCTTCCAGCCTGGGAGGGGTGTCTGATACCTTTCTGCCGCTCGCTTTAAGAATATGCCAGGGATCAAGATTCTGCACTTACTGGTAATGGAACAAGCAAGGATGTCCCTGTAGGACCTTCAGATCTCCAGGGCATCTGACAAGAGGATTCATAAGTGGGCCAGTCCCTGAAGGAAACTCTTTCTCTCTCTCTCTCTTTATTTCTTTTTAACCTTGAGGTGACAATGTAATGCAATAGACTAACACAACCTACAGGGCCATCGAGATCCACTGTGCTAGAGCAGGATCTGCACCATCCTTAGGAAATTCATTTTATAATGAAATATCCGCTCCATCTTCCAAAAGAAAAAATTACTAGGCTTTTTTTGGGTGTCTAATTGTAAAGTAATACAAGCTAATTGCAGAGCATTTGAACAAACAGGAACAAAAAAAAAAGGCAAGTAATTCCACTACTCTAATATGATCATTGTTAATATTCCGATCCACATCCCCACAGTCTTCTCTGGTCTCATACATTACAACATTGGCCATATGCAGAGTAGACAATTACTCACTCTGCCCCTTTTGTTAAATAATGTACCACGATCCACCTCATCAAGTGTTCTTTAAAAACACAATTTTAGTTTTCATGTAATGGTCACTATTAACTGCCTACCTTTCAGCATCTCTAATGGAATGTACTGTAGTGAATGAACCCATTTACTTATGACTGGTCCACTCCTCTTTTATATCCTATTAAAATTCCATAATCATTAATGAGCTTATTGAAGGTTGGTAAGAGTTTGTCAGGTTTAAATGCATTTGTTGGGTATGTGGCATGTGCTCAGTACCTGGTCCCCATCCTGGAGCTGCTTACAGTTGACTTGGGGATAAAGCCCATGTGCGTAAATGCTCACCAAGCAGGGAAGGCTGGATGAGCTGACAAAACACAGCATAAAAGTCTGAAAGTTTAAAAATGGGGGTCACACCTCTACTGTGCACCTGTCACGTGTATCATGCAGTGAATCTTCATGACAACTTGGGGTTGCAAATGTCTTATACATGAAGCTCAGAGGGGCCAGATTACTTCTCCAAGATCACACAGATAGAAAATAGCCAGGTCAAAATTAATGACACGGTGGGGGTGGGGGAAGGGGAGAGCAGAGAGAGAAAGAATGAGGGAGGGGTGGGGAAAGGAAGAGCAGAGAGAGGGAAGGAGCGAGGGGGGTGGGGTATTGGTGTGTGCCACACCTTTTGGGGGCAAAACACGATTGTAAGAGGGACGTTACCCAACAAATGCAATCAGTGTAACATGGTTTCTTGTATCCTCAATGAATCCCCAACAATAAAAAAAAAAATGAAAATAGCCAGGTCAA
>CAUYRH010135226.1:0-13898 GCA_963574655.1 Perodicticus potto | reverse complement strand
CCAAAAATATATTACTGGGATCTGATCAAACCAAAAAGCTTCTGCACAGTCAAGAACACAGTAAGTAAAGCAAGCAGACAGCCCTCAGAATGGGAGAAGATATTTGCAGGTTATGTTTCTGACAAAAGTTTGATAACCAGAATCCACAAAGAACTCAAACTTATTGCTAAGAAAAGAACAAGTGATCCCATTTCATTGTGGGCAAGAGACTTGAACAGAAACTTCTCTGAAGAAGACAGGCACATGGCGTCCAGGCACATGAAAAAATACTCATCATCTTTAATCATCAGAGAAATGCAAATCAAAACCACTTTGAAATATCATCTGACTCTAGTAAGAGTAGCCCACATAACAAAATCCCCAAACTACACGTTAGCGTGGATGTGGAGAAAAGGGAACACTTCTGCCCTGCTGGTGAGAATGCAAGCTAATATGTTCCTTTTGGAAAGAAGTTTAGAGAACACTTATGGAACTAAAAGTAGGCCTACTGTTCAATCCTGCAATTCCTCTACTAGGTATATATCCAGAAGATTCAAAATCTTTTTACAAACAAAGATATTTGCACCAGATATTTATTGCAGCCCAGTTCATAATTGCCAAGTCATGGAAGCAGCCCAAGTGCCCATCAACCCATGAATGGATTAACAAATTGTGGTGTATGTACCATGGAATATTATGCAGCCTTATAAAAAGACAGAGACTTTTTACCTCTTTTATGTTTACATGGATGGAGCTGGAACATATTCTTCTTAGTAAAGAATCTCAAGAATGGAAGAAAAAGTATACAATGTACTCAGTACTATTATGAAACCAATATAAAATCACCCACACTTTCATTTGAAAGATAAATCACAACTATAGTCCAGGATGAAGGAGGGAAGAGGAGAGGAAGGAGCAGGGAGAGGATGGGTGGAGGGAGGGTAGTTGGTGGGACCTCACCTATGGTGTATATTGTAAGGGTACATGTCAAATCTATTAAGAGTAGAGTATAAATGCCTTAACACATAATTAAGTAACTGAAGTGAAGGCTATGTTAACCAGTTTTATGTAAGCATTCTAAATTATTTATAAAATCAGCACATTGTACCACGTAAATGCATTAATGCATACAGTTATGATTTAATAAAATAAAAAACTCAAAAAGCGAAATTTCTGAATCATTTGACATTTACATATATTTTTAAAATATTTTGCAAAACAGGTTTTTTTTTTTGCAATTTTTTGGTCGGGGACAGGTTTGAACCTGCCACCAGTTTATGGGGCTGGCACCCTACTCCTTGAGCCACAGGTGCCACCCTTTTGCAAATTAATTTTCAAAAATGACTGTACCAATTTACATTACCACATACTTTACAATTTATACTCTAAACAACGCCAATACAGTCATTATTTGATTTTTTTTAAAAGTTTGCCAATGTGATAGATAAAATTTCCATATTATTCCTTAAATTTTCATTTTCCTAATTATTTCATCAGTGGTGGTATTGAGCATCTTTTCATCTTTATCCTTCTTTGAACTGCCTGTTTATAAATTTGCCTTTAAGTTGTGCGTCAGTTGAATCTTCCAGGAAGCAGATGGTGAGACAGAGGTAGGAGTGAAAGGGATCATTAAAGAGTAACACATAGGCAAAAATGGGAAAAGGAAAACAGGGAAAGAGAAAAAAAGCAGGATTTAAAACAATCAATGAGCGTTTTTGTACCGTCATTTATTTTCATGGATTTGTATGATTATGATATACTTGAAAAATTTTCATTTGACAATAATTTGTATTCATTCATTCATTTCATTCATTTTCCCACTCTCTTATTCCACCTCAGGGTTGTGTATAGCAGGACACCGTTTTGGAAGTTCAGGGCACAAGGCGGGAACCACCCTAGACAGGACTCCATTCTACCATAGGGCACACACACACACACACACACCAGGACCTTTAGACATGCCAATTAACTTAACATGCATATCTTTAAGATGTGGAGTAAACCATAGATAACCAACAAAGACATAGGGAGAACATGCAAATTCCACATAGATGGTGGTTCCAAATAGGCAATGAGTTTTCTCTCATCAACATTATAACAAAATGACATCAAGCAAAACATTCTAGGCCTTGTTGTACTTTGATATATGATGCATGCAGCAATACGGATGAATTGCACGATCTATATGCTTAATGAACATATTCAGACAAAAAAAATAACATTCCATACTGTTCCATTTATATATTATGGAAAAGGCCACATTATTAAAGGCAGGAGACTGATCAGTAGTTATCAAAAGCTGGAAGTGGGGAAATTAATTGCTAAAGGTCACAAGGAACTTTCTGGGGTAATGAAAATGTGTATGATTGTGGTGATGGTTATACAACTATAAACATTTGTCAAAATTCATAAAATTGTACACTCAAAATAGTGAATGTATTGTATCTAGATTATATCTTTAAAAGATGATTTAAAAATAAGAGATAGACTTTATCAAAATTACAGGTGCAGGCTCAGTGCCCATAGCTCAGTGGTTAGGGCACCAGCCACATACAACAGGGCTGATGGGTTCAAACCCAGCCCAGGCCTGCTAAACGACGACAACTGCAACCCAAAATAGCTGGGCTTTGTGGCAGGCACCTGTAGTCCCAGTTACTTGGAAGGCTGAGGCAAGAGAATTGCTTAAGCCCAAGAGTTTGAGGTTGCTGTGAGCTGTGACGCCATTGCACTCTAACAAGGGCGACAAGGTCTCATTATGTAATTTTTTTTTTTTTTTACAGGATATGTGCGCCTGTAAAAAAATTACAGGCGCACATATCCTTGGACCAAACAATTCAATTTCAAGAAACTACCTGCACATGTAAAAATATATGTCCAATCATATTATGACATTGCTTGTGATGCCTCACTAAAAGAAAACTGAGTAGAGAGTAGGGATGAGAAACTTTCTTTTTGTACTATTGGATTTTGAATCATATGCATTATTACTAAGTTTAAAAACAAAAATACCAAGTATTTTCTAGGTGGTTGCCATGGTCTCGGTGAGAGAGATAATGATGGCCTGGCCAAAGATTGACAGCCTGGCCAAGGGTGTCCTCTTTTGCTTATTTATCTCATGGCCCCAAGTGAGTCATTTCCCTCTCATATCCACATCTGTGAAATGCTTCCTAATTCCTACAGCCTTCTCACTTCAAAATCCCAGGGCACTGTACATAGGCCTCTTTTCTAGGACTTTGTACTCTTTGCTCTGCACTGTTGGTAAAGAACACCCAAGGGCAGGAAGGATGTTATTTATGTGTGCCTGGAATGCTATTTGACTAAGTAGCCACCAGATGGCAGCAAGTTTCTGTTTCCAGGAGGCTTGAGGTATTAGATTTGTCCATTATGGACTGCAAAAGCCACATAACAATATGCCCTTGAAATGTGACTAGTTCTAATTAAGATTGTTTTCCACATGAAACACACAAGAGAATTTGAAGACTTAGTATGAAAAAACAAAATATTTCACTTATAACTTTTAATATTAATTATACATTGAAACAATATTTTGGATATATAGGTTGAATAACCCTTATCCAAAATGCTTGGGACCAGAAGTGTTTCAAATTTTGGACTTTTTAAAAATTTGGCATATTTATTATACATTATACTAAGGGGTTGAGTATCCCCAATACAAAAATCTGAAATTCAAAATGTTCCAAAGAAGAACTTTTTCTTTGTGACCTTTGAGTATCCTGTCAGTGCTCAAAATTTTTTGGATTTACTTATACATGTGACTCACGTTTTATCTCTATTGCACAATGCTGTACTTAGACTCTCTGTATAACCCTCCAGCAGAATCATCACAGAGCCAAGGAGCTGATGTTCCTGCTTCTACTCCCAGATGAAGAGGCACACAGCATGTGAATGTCACAGAACTACTTCACCATCACAGTAGAGCCAGTGCCAGGGAGACAGGTCACAGAAAGCCCTGCCTCTGATCATCCTGACTGCTCCTTCCCCACCCCATTCCCCAAATGGGTCTTACAGGAATTCATGTGTGCAAAGCAGCCCCCACTGGCAGCTAATAGTGCCTGTCACCATGTAGCACTCTACCTGAATTCTTTTAATAGCCCTTTGCATCAATCCAATTTCAGTGAAGATAGTGAGGATCAGAGAAGGGGAGGAACTAACCAAGTTCATTCAATGAGAGAAGAGTAGTGCTATAACTAGACTCACATGACTATCTGTACATCCTCTAACTAGAATCACATGACTATCTGTACATCCTTTGTTTCTTCCTATGCATCACACTGCCCTCAGGGCTCCTGAGGGGAAGGGAAGTATCTTCCCATGTGCCTTCTAATGTGTTGGAAATTTGAATCATTGGTCATCTCTGTTCTATGAACATAGATTGTTTATTTTCATGAAGGCATAAACTGAATGCCTACTTTTCAGGCAATGCCCACACACTGAGTAAGCGGAAGGAAACTGACTTGTATTTTCAGATCACACTGTGTATGGAATGTGCTGGAGGGAAGACCAAGATGAAGGCTTTCTTGGGAGCTGTTTTCATGCCAGGCCCTGTGCTGTACAATCTTACATTATTTAACTTAATCCCCATAGCACTCCTCAAAAGCAAATGCTACTACTCCCATTTTACAATTAAGAAACTGGTTAGATTTCTTTGTGAATAAGCAGGAAAGGCTAAGATTTTATGGTTGTGTTGTATACCAGAGACTTCCTGTATGTGCCTTTCTCAGGTTTTCAGGCTGCAGCACCTCAGTAGTCTGAGGCTACAAACAGCACTTTTCTGATGGAGAGTGAGGCTAGATCTCCTAGAAGCCATGAGGGAAGCCACATGAGACAAGAGTGCTGAAAGTCTACTCCAGACTGAGTATCTGACCTCTGAGACAAGACACCCTGTAGAAGGCACAGGTGGCTGTGTCCTCACCACTCAAACTATACCTGAGAATTCTCAATTGCCTATTAAACAGGAACTATGTATCTTAAACTTGCACCCACAGTCCACACAGTCCAGCTGAAGATGATGTTCCAGTTGCATCTTCAACTCCTATACTAACACCCTGCCAGACAGACTGCTTGCCATTTCCCATACACACCATCATACTTACCTATTTAGGGTCTTTACTACCATTATTTTCCCCTCTGGGAATGCCCTCTCCCATAGAACCTCTCAAAAGCCTCTCTGTCTTTGAATGTGGCCATCTTATCATCATTCCAGGCACAGCCAGGGCATGACTGAACAAAACATAACAAGGAGACATGTTTAGAAGATGGGTAAGTTTTGTTTGGCAGTGTTAGGATCCCTTGAATGGTAGGATAATAAATCTGCAGTAGTGGAGAGAGCCCTTGGCATGGAGAAACAAAAGATCTGGGGCCAGACAGATTTTAAAAAGCATGGTGTTTTGGAGTATATAATCACAGCAAGGCATAGAGCCCAAGTAAGCTATTCAGAGACCAGAGAATTCAGTAATTCTGCATGATTCCTTTAGCATCACAGAGTTGGGACTTTATCTGAGCTCTCATGTACAGCAACCACATAGCCTTGAGCAAGTCACTTCCAGTATGCCAGGCACACATCACAAATATGGCATTTAATTCTCACAACAACCCTATGTGATTATATGCTATTTTTATCTCCAGTTTACAAATAAAGAAACTGAGGTTTAGGGATATTACATTATTTTTCCAACATTGTATAGCTAGTAAGAGCTGGAGCCAAAAATTCACAGACTGTATTTCTGACTGTATTAGCACAGATGCCTAATGTGCTCAATCAGGTTATCTAGCACATGTTAAGTTCCAGATAAGAAAAGATGGGTCAAAACCATAAAGTAGAAGTACTAAAGGAGAGAAAATCTAGGTTCCATAGGTATTAAGGCAATAAAGATATTAATTTATCCTTAGCAATAACAGATACATGTCAATGTGCATTTTATAGAGCTCATTCACATCCATTATTTCAGAAGAATCTCCCAAGAGACTTGTAAGGCAGACAGGGAAGGGAATTTTACTTCCATTTTTCAAGTGAAGAAACTAAGACATTTCTGGTAGAGGACAGTACCACTATCTGTATGTTGTTTTTCCAATGCTTACTAGTTGCTGCATCAATCAGGATGCTTGAATTGCAATGAGATAAACCAGATTCAACCTAGTGTAAGCAAACAGAGAGGCTAATTAATGATGTGGAAAATTATGCCAAAAGAAAAAAGCCAATCCAAAAAAGATGCATGCTATATGATTCCATTTACGTAACTTTTGAAATGCTAAAATTATAGAGATGGAGATCATTACCTACCAAGGATTAGTGATGGAGACGAAAGGAAGATAGTTGTAGCTATAAAAGGTTAATACAAATGAGTCTTGTAATAAAACTGTTTTATATCTTGACTATAATGCTGGTCACATGAATCTACATGTGACAGAATCACACAGAACTAAATACACACACAAATGAGAGGATGTAACATTTCTGAAATATAAATAAGGTTGAAGGACTGTATCAATGTCAATTTCCAAGCTTTGATTTTGTACTACAGTTATGTAAGATGTTGCCAGTAGAAAAAATGGGTGAAGAGTGTATGTGATCTCTATGTATTATTTCACAGCTGCATGTGAACCTATAATTATATTAAAATAAAAAGTTTAAGAAACAATAACATACCTTATAGAATAAAACACAAGAGAAAATCTCTAAGACCTTAAGTTAGGCAAAGGTTTCTAATAACTGGTGTTCATCAAAATTAAACATTTCTGAACTTCAAAATATACCATTAGGACAATGAAAAAGGCAAACCATTGGCTGGCGAGCATGAAGGTAGCAGAAAAGTTGGATTGTAAAGGGTTGATTTACAGATCTAAGAAGTATAATATACCCAAATAACAGAAACACAGAAAGATCCACACCTATATTTATCAAAGTCAAACTGCTAAAATCTCAAGACAAAAGGACAATCTTAAAACCAGCAAGGGATAAAAATTCACATAATAAGAAAACTGAAACATCAGAAACCAAAAGACAATAAAAGTATATACCCAAAGTACTGAAAGAATAACCAGTTAATACCAAGAGCTCTATACATAAAAATGATCCTTCACAAAGTAATGGAAAAATAAAGATAAATAAAGACTGAAAAAATTTGATGCTAGGACATAGGCCTTACCAAGAATACTAATGGAAGTCTTTTAGACTAGAAGGAAAAGACACCACACAGTGACATGAATCTATACACAAAGACATGAAGAAGTGCCAATAAAGTTGTGTGTATGTATATGTATATCTTAATAATTAACATATTTTGTTCCTCTTCTTTAAAAGCCATAAGATTGTATTAAGCATAATTATAAATCTATTTTATTATAGTGAATGTATACACTGTATTATTGTACACAGGGAACATAACATATACAAATACAGCATACATGATAAAAAAAAATGCACAGGAGGGGAGGATATGAATCTATATTGTACAATTTCTATTTTGTCTTTTACCAGATTTAAATTGGTAATAAGCTACACTAGATTACAATAAGATGTGTCAGTGCCATTACCAAGGAAGGAGGCTAGACGATGGATTATAAGCTCGAAGCTTGCAGGACGTAGGCCTCCCCATATGTGTCAGGGAAAAGACCCCAAGCAACCGCTACAGCTATTTATTGAGAACATGTGCCCCTCCCCGAGCCCCGCCCCCTTCACTGGACTTCCATAGTTGATCAATTTCCAACTGCCACTTTGTCTCTTCAAACCTGCTGTCCCAGTTCCTACATATCTTTCTACATAGGTTGCTACATAAGTTGTTACGTAGGTTGTTACCTATCTTATATTACATAGGTTGCTACACATCCTGTTACATAGGTTGCTACATATTTTGTTACATGCACCCCTCCCCAGAGCCCTGCCCCCTTGCTACATATCCTGTTACATAGGTTGCTACATATCCCCCTTTTTTGTTTCATTTGCTCTTCTTGTCAAATAGAGCTCCTTCTAACTAGGCAAAGAAAGAAAAAAAAAAAAGCACAAAATAATTAACAAAACTACATCACAGGAGTCAGTGAGGACTTTTACCAAAGAAAAGGGATTTGTGTTATATTGTATTCTTCTAAACAAATAAGAGTAATATTAAGTTTACATATTTCACTACCTGTTTGGGGGCTCACCCATAGGGTTCTTGATGCTTCTGTGGGAAGTATTAATCAATGCCCAAAGTTTCCTACTTGTGCACATTATCCATTGCACCCCTTAAATGAGCAGCAGTAGGCATAGTGTAGACTGGAATGTCAGGTGAGGAAGTGTCAATCTAAAGGAACGGTAAGGGAAGGATTAAGGATATATACCCAATAAAGATTAGCCCAATAGAACCTTTTTTCTACATCTGGGGCATATCCTCGGATGATTGCATTTTCCTTATCTCTTTTGATTATTGAAATTTCCCTTCCCATTGGTATTCTGATTGCTATACTTTTCCAACACTCTTTTTTCATATGGCCTGGCTTCCCACAATTATAGAATGTGATAAAATTTGATTTGAACCCATCTTTTATGGCAGCAGCAAGAAGATTAGCCTTATAGGGTTCGGTTCCCACATGCGTTCCCACATCAGCACATGCTCGGATATAATCCTCTAGAGGTGCATTTTGTGCCCTTAGAGGATGCAAAACATTTTGACACTCAGAGTTAGCATTTTAAATGCTAAGGCTTGCAAAAGTATATCTTTAAGTTCTGAATGAGCAACAGCTTTATCTACCGAAGTTTTTAATCAAACCAAAAAGTCAGTGTAAGGTTCATTTTGCAGAACTGCATTACTTTATTTTTTGTTTGTTTTTTTGCAGTTTGGCCAAGGCTGGGTTTGAACCCACCACCTTTGGTATATGGGGCCAGTGCCCTACTTGCTGAGCCACAGGCACGGCCCATAACTGCATTACTTTAATAAAAGATTTAGAGACATCTCCAGGTGCCTGAACCTTTTCCCAGGCTCTAAGACAGCACATCTTTGTTTGTAATATGGCTATATCATATTGAAGTTGTTTCGGAATGCCCATCCACTGACACAGAGGTTGTTTTGGAGCCAGTAAGCTGAAGTTATGGGAACATTCCTCTACTGGTTCTGGTGACTTATCAAGTCAGCCTCTTCCTTCTGCCAAGTTTTAAATTGTAAATATTGACCAGATTTGAGAACAGTTCTGGCAGTATGTCCCAATGATATGGAATAAGACACTGCTCTTGTGCAAGTCCCTGTGATAAGCCTCTAGAAATGGAGACTGCATGCCATACTGTGTTACAGGCTATTTAGATCTTTTACAATATTGAAAGTAAACGTATGATGACTAAAGGATCATGAGGGGGTGCCAAGGGCAGGGCCAGAAGTTTTATATGAATAGTCAGTAACTGCAACAGGAAAGAGCCCCAAAGTAACTGCTCAATCCTGACTTTTAGGATTTGTTTCAGCTTAGCTTTATTGAGGTGGGAAGGTGGCAATGGATGGGAGGACACAGTCCAAAGACTCGGGTTCTTCCACATCCTGTTCTAATTGAACCTGCTGCACCACCTCATCACTGACTTTATCAGTCTGAAACTGTTGCGATTTCATGGACCAGAAACCACACATTGCTTTCTTATAAATCTTTTTGTTATTTAAAAAGCTCTCTCCCACTTCAATTGTTGTTCCCCTTGGTAGGATAGACAGGAAAAAGCTTATTATTTGCCAAAGGTCTTAATATCCCTTTGGTAGGTGCCTATGAATTGCCAAGGGTCTCACTTTAAGTGACATCACTGCCTTGGTAGATATCTATGGTGGCCAAAAGCTATGTTGTCCCTTGGTTAATCTGGACGGAGAGTCCCTTTTCCCTCCCCGTAACTCCCTCCTGCCATATTGCTGAAAGTTACACTTACTCAGAGTGATATTCCCCTTTGGTCCATGTCCGCTATCCTGCTGACTATGGCAGAATGTCAGTGCTGTCACGAAGGAAGCAAGCTGGATAATGGATTATAAGCTCGAAGCCTGCAGGAGGTAGGCCTCCCTGTATATGTCAGGGAAAATGCCCCAAGCAACCTCCACAGCTATTTATTGAGAACATGCACCCCTCCCCCAAGTCCTACCCCCTTCACTGGAGTTCCACAGCTGATCAATCTCCAACTGCCAACATCTGTTCACTAACATCAAGTAACTGCCACTTTGTCTTTTTCGAACCTACTATTCTGGTTCCTACATATCTTTCTACATAGGTTGCTACATAAGTTGTTACTGCATAAGTTGTTACACAGGTTGTTACATACCTTATTACATAGGTTGCTACATATCTTGTTACACAGCTTGCTACAAAGATGCATATTGCAATTCGTAGAACCACCACCATTAAAATGATGTAAAAAATATAGTAAAAAAGAAGACGAACAGGGTGGTGCCTGTGGCTCAAAGGAGTAGGGCAACAGCCCCATATACCAGAGGTGGTGGGTTCAAACCCAGCCCCAGCCAAAAACTGCAAGAAAGAAAGAAAACAAACAGTAATTACAATGGGATACACACGAGAATATTTCACTAATATCTCATTATCATGAAAGGCAGCAGAGGAACATATGAATAAAATAAGATGCCAGACACATGAAAAAATAGCAAAGGGCATATATAAAAAACCTAGGTCAACAATTATATTCAGATGTGAATAAACTAAACGCTTCAACCAAAAGACAAAGATTGACAGACTGGGTTTAAAACTAACAAGACCAACTATATGCTGTCCACAAAGATACAATTTAGACACAAAGAAACAATCAAGCTGATAATTAAGGGGCATAAAACAATACATCACACAAATAAAAACAATGAGATAGAACAGCTATATTAGTATCAAACAAAACAGATATTAAGATGAGAAATATTTCTAAAGACAAAGATAATGTTTCATAATGACAAAAAGAGCCATTTTACAGTGGCTCACACCTATAATCCTAGCACTCTGGGAGGCTAAAGTGGGAGAACTACTTGAGATCAGAAATTTGAGACCAACCTGAGCAAAAGATCCCATCTCTACTAAAAATAAAAAAATAAGCCAGGCGTCATGCCACAAGCCTATAGTCCCAAGTACTCAGGAGGCTAAGGAAGACTGTTTGAACCTAGGAGTTTCAGGTTGTAGTGAGCTATAATGACACCACTGCACTCTACTCAGAGCAGCAGAGCAAGATTCTGTCTTAAAACAAACAAACAAACAAAAGAAGCTATTTCCTTAGTAAAACATAGCAATTCTAAACATATGTGCACCTACACAAACACATAAAGCAAAAACTGGACAGAATCAAAAGGAAAAATAGACATATTCAACAAAAACAGCTGGAAACTTTAATACTCATTTTCAACAACTGATAAAAAGACTAGAAAGAAATTCATCAAGCATACAGAAGATTTAAAAAAACACTCAACCAAACTTCCATTTTTAAGCTATTCTACCAAATTAAAAATAGAATACACATTATTTTCCTGTGCATATGAACCACTCTATATGATACATCATATGTCAAGCCATAAAATGAATCTCAAATATAAAGACTATATTCTCCAACCACAATGGAATGAAATTATAAGTAAACAACAGAAATTTTGGAAATTCTCAAATACTGGAATATTCAATAACAATCATTGGTCTAAGAAGAAATAAAAAGTGAACTTAGAACACATTTTGAAGCAAATCCAAAGAAAACTATGACATATCACAATGTATGGGATGCAGTTTAAGTAATGCTTAGAGGAAAATTCATAACTTTCAAGGTTTACATTAACAAAACAGGTTATAAATAAATGATCTAATCTTCTATCTTTAAACCCAGAAAAATAAGTACGAAATAAACCCAAAGCAAGCACAAGGAAATAAGAATTGTAATGGAAAGTAATAAAATAGAACAAAGAAAAAAACAATGAAATTATTTGAAAAGATCAATAAAGTAGACAAACTTTTAAGTAGACTGCCTATGATAAAAGCAGAACAGATATAAACTACCAAAAACAGGAAATAAACAAGAGACATGGCTAGTAAGCCTAAAGAATAGAATACTATAAACTTTTTGCCAAATATTAGACAACTTAGAGAAAATGGAGAAATTCCTACAAATGCACAAGTTATTAAACACAATTCATGAATAAACAGAAAACCTGACTAATCCACAAAAAATAAATTAGATTAATTTGATGATGATGATAAATTTTCCAATTCACTCTATGAGAATACCATTATCCTGATACCAAAACTGATATCACAAGAAAACTACAAATCAATATCTTCCTAGAACCTGGGCACAAATCCTCATCAAAAAATATTGCTACATAGCGGGGGGCAGAGCAAGATGGCTGACTGGAAGCAGCTTCCGAAAAAGGCTCCTGTCCAAAACGGAAAATAACCTCCTGAAACTGCACAATTAAGCTGAATACTGGGAGCCTAGCTGAGAGAGAGAAGTGATACCTGCAGGTCACCTCTGCTGAGGCAAGCTGTGATTCCAAGAAAACAAGCTTCAGGAACAAAATTCATCTGAAAGGAAAAGTGTCCATCCCCTCTTCCAAGAAAGCTCTGAGTTTCTTGCTTTTCTGTTTCCTTTCTTTTTTTCTCCTCGTTGACTCCTGCTGGTTTTCTTCAGACAAACGGTGAACTGTGGACCTCTTGTCTAACCCGACGGAAGAGTGCTGTGGGAAGTGGGGTGTACTTCTCCAGAGCACCCCGGTGTGACTCTGAAAACTCTATGGCTAGGCAGAAAAAAGTACTAAAGATTTCCCCACCATTCAGAACTTACTGTACACCCTTCCCCCTTACCTGATGAACCAGAAGTCTAACCACCACTGAGACTGAGGGAGGAAGTCCCTGAGCAGCACTCCCACCGCTGCCAACCAGAACAAGTGCCCAACCAGGAAACGACCTTGGGGGGGGGGAGTTTCTGTGGCGAGGCTTCCTCCCTTCCAGCCAGGAAAGCCACAAGTGAGAGCCTGGCCCTGCATCCCACGCTTGCCAGAATTCCGTAGGCCCGCCATCTGCTACAAACTCTGACGGCAACCACCACACCTCCACAGGTTTGCCCCCGGCCAGGAACTCCTCAACCTGCGACCCCACAGGCCTGCGCCAGGCATCCTCAGGGACCCCACAGTTCCATCCCTGGCCAGTAAATCCCCTGGCGACCATGCAGCCCTGTGCCCCGAGCCTGCAGGGCTTCCACAGGCCTGCCTTCTGACAGGAACTCTGCCTGCAACCACCAGGCCTCTGCAGGACCACCCCAAGCAAGGAACACCCCCAGCATCCACTTTCCCATGTGCCCCATGGTTACTGGGTTTCCTCAGGCCTGCTGTCTGCTACAGACTCTGCTGGCAACTGCCAGGCCTCTGCAGGTCTGCCCCCAGCCAGGAACTCCCCTGGTGATTACCCAGGCCTCCACCTGGCACCCCCAGGGCACCCTCACGCCCGTCCCTGGCCAGGGACAGTCCCAGCAACCACGTGGGCCTCCACCTGGCACCCATGGGGCCTCTGTAGGCCAGCCTTCTGCCAGGGAATCCACCGGCGACTGCCAGGCCTCTGCAGGCCTACCCCCAGTCAGGAACTCCCCCGGCGACCGCCTGGCCATGCATCCCACACTTGCCGGGCTTCTGTAGGCTGCCAGGGACTCCGTCTGTGATCACCAGGTCCCCGGCCAGGGTCACTCCCAGCAACTGTGTGGGCCTCCGCCTGGCACACACGGGGCCTCTGCAGTCCAGCCTTCTTCCAGGGACCCCACCTGCGACTGGCAGGCCTCTCTGCAGGCCCACCACTGGCCACAAACGTCCTGGACAACTGCATGGCCCTGCGCCCACCACTTGAAAGACCAGACACAATGGTAAAAAAAAACCATGGGGCAGAATCAATGGAAAAACTCTGGCAATATGAATAATCAGAGTAGACCAACCCCTCCA